>JAODUK010001874.1:0-12503 GCA_027564635.1 Typhlichthys eigenmanni
ATATAGTAACCTTATTATAGTAAGGTTAATACAAAGAAAATTATTGATGATGAAATTATAGAAATCTATTGCAAATAAAGTAGCATTTCATGGCAAATACTTAATGTAAGTTCAAAAGCCTCACCATACTGTGCACAGCAAAATGTACTGACAGAATCTAATTAAAAATATCTATATCTACCTATATATTTGATTTGACACTGCAAAAACAGAATAGCATTGCATTAAATGGATTTTATAAATAGTAGAAATAATCAAATTAATTATTTCATTAGTAGATTGAACTCACAGCTAAAAACACAGTATTTAAATTGAACAATATGTCAAAATATATTTGCCTAGATTTATTTGATTTACCTATTAGATATATTATTTGAAAACAGCCATCTTCCAGTTGATAAGGATTGTCGGCATTCCCTCTCACTTCCCGGAACTATTCAGAATAATGTCCAAGCAGATTAATAAGGCTCCTCTTCCCAGAAAAGGTATATACAGGAAAAATCCATGTCACTGCAGTGAGAAGAGGCTTTTGTGAGTTTGTCAGAGGGGATATGGGAAAATAAGCAGAATAAGTAAGAATCTCTGAGTCACTGGAATGACCAAAGAACCATGTCTTATTTCTTACCTTTCCAGTGACAATGGAGTTACGATGGAGACACTATAGTACCATTTTCAGTTAATTATTTGCAGGGAACTTCTCTTGTCATTTTACTTGTCCAGTAAAGTGTCACACCTTTTCTGCATCAACATTTGAACACATACTATGTGTTGCACTCATAAATCTGATGAACAGGTAGTTTTAAAGTACTGTATATGTGATGGACATTTAGATCTGTAGGAGCTAGTATAATTATGCTAAATGTGAAGCATATTGAGATAAGAATGCAAATATACAGATCATTTAAATGTTGATGTCTTTTATGTGTTTACCCTCTAATTTATATGATTTTGATATGCTATTCTTAAAATAGTTTAAAACATTTTTTATTGATAAATATTTTTGTATTTTCTAGTACATTTTGACGTTATAATAATGTATCTTATAGTATATTGTTTATCTTAAAAAAGAACATAATATTTAGACAGTCGAATTGTAGGCCAAATGTAAATTGAAAGTATTATTTAGTACTTAAAAAATTAAAAAATCAATTTCATAAAGGTTTTTTTCGTTCCATTGGTTCACTACGGTATTTTCAAAAATCTATTAGAAGCCGTACAGTACTATAAACCTTTATTTTTGTTAAATTACTGTACATATCAATGGAAACAATATGTGCTCTTATTGTTAAATAATATCTTAATCAGTCATCACTGAACTTTTACAAGGTGACACATTTATATTATGTTGGACAATTCAGGGAAAATACATAGATTTAATTTACTCATTTTTATTTCTAAAATAAAAAATTCCCACTTACCTAACATTTGATGTTTGATCATTGTTACATTTTTTATATATATTTTCCTAAATAACGTCAAGCAAGTTTGATTCAATGGGCCTTTTGAAATAAAAACTATTATCTGATATATTAACTAAGAAAGGGTATAGGGATTATTAAACTAGGTATGTGTGCCATGCATTATTATAGTAATGTATATATTCTGAATTGCACTGTACATATAGGAAGATAGTGTAATATATATGTTGTAGAATGTTATTTTATCATATTTCAGGTTTTTATATTCTCTTGTTCAGGACTTTGCCACCAGAGCAAAACTGCCGCTGCACAAGCTGATTCAGAAGGTTGGATTCCTTGGAATTCTAGCTTGTGCCTCTATAGGTAAAATAAGACATCTACTGTATGTTACTGTATAATAATATGTTCCTTGTACAAGATCAAATATTAAATATGTTATTATGTTAGTATCAGTTGTGATATATAAATTGTTATTCAAAAGAAATGTGTAATTTAGACGCACACATTCACTTAGAGTAGGCATCACTAAACAACAACATTAGGCCCTATTGTAAATGTGCACCTGTATGGTTTCAGATATTAGCCTACCCGAACTGTGTGAGTATGGGTTAGATATCTATAAAATAATACAGGTAAAAATTGCTATAACTACTTTTACTGTGTACAGTGGCATTGTATATAGTCTGCTCAATCTCAACCATGTTCTTTATTACATAATTGTTTTTGTTTTTTGTGTGTGTGGTGTAATTAATGCATTAATGCAATACATTGTCCTTTCTTCAGATTCTCAAACCCTTATTTGACCTAGCTGGAATTACATGTGGTCATTTTCCTAGTCCCCTTCGGGAACTTTTTGGTGCAACACTAATTGGAAAGGCAGTCATCAAAATGCACATTGAAGTAAGTTTCATTTAAATATATTATTGCTGTATAAATAACTATATATATATATATATAGTGTGTTAATGTCCATAAAAATGTCAGAGGATTTGACAGTGTAGTAATGCATAAATTTACAGAATATCATTTTAACCTGTACTTTTATGTTATATTTTCTACACAGCATAATATATTTCACTATGAAAAAAATGGCAAAACTCACTTAGACACATTTTAAAGCTTTTAATTTATCTTATAGTAAGTTAACAAAGTCATAAGCATGCTTACTGTATACTGTGCTCAACATGTAAGTAAGGAGGCCATTTTGTGTAGCCAAAGTAGATGGAGTCATCCATTTTGTAAACACAGCTGCAGTATCCCCTGTAGTGGCTGCTATGGCTGTTTGCGTAACACACACACACACACATGCAACACATCTGTACAACTGAAAATATGGATGGAGCAAATAGAATTAGTCTTTGGTTGGACTGATGTATGTTAATGGAACTCCAGATAAAGAAATTAAACTAGATTGTTACATGGATCAAAAATACTACCACGATTAAATATTAATTTCTCTTCGGATTCTCCATCAGTTTGTGAGGAAAGGATCCTGTGACCTGTAAGTGAGGAATGTCGGGGGGATTATGTCTCTAGTTTCAGACCAAACTCAGGAGCAACACTGGGAGCAGCACGGAAAATTGGGGTGGGGGTGGACTCCTAATCGCACAGTTACCCTGAAAGCATTGTTTGGCCGGGTGGGGAAGTGGGGAGGGAGGGAGTTGGTGGTCCTGTGTGTGTACGTGAGGCACAGGAGATCAACACTGCACTTCCAGGTGAGAGAGGCAGGCTACATTATAGGAACAGGTCAGCCCAAGTGTCTAATCTGGGACCTATACACATACTCACACACCTCGTCACGGGCCCCGCTGTGCTTTTATGGTGAGGCCCATCACCAGGGCTGTCTCGTAGCTCCTCTCTGTTCAGCTACTTGTCATTGAGCCTCAGCCTCATGAAAGTGTCAAAGGCGGACATCGTTTGTGGATGTTTACATTGGAAGTTGTTTATTTGCTTAGGTGTGGTAGGAGATATCTTTAAAGCCTCTATTAGAGCCCAGTGCGAGTGAAAGTGCCCTACACCCGCCTCGCCCTAACGTGGCGGGGAAGAAAACAAAGGGGTTTTCTTTTTAAGGTGTGTGTGAGTGAGTGCCATAGAACTATATAAGAACGTGCTGGTGCCCGAGCGGATGTGTGTGGGCTTGATGCTCGCCCTGACCTCGGCACTTCAAAGCGAGTTTATGATCAGGGTTGTACCTCCACTTCAGGTGTGTTCTCAACCCCCTCCGGTTGGCTTTCATCCTGCGCTGCTTGGCCTTGTGTGTGTGTTAAAGTTCATCTCTGAATGGCTGCTGTTGAAGGGGCGGGCGACAGTTTTGTGACCCCCTTACGTGAATGTGACTTGATTATTGACAGAGGAATTAGCAAGGCGGTCCACGAGATATTGCCCGTGCACGAGGAGGGACGTGATATATGAGCGCTATCGGATGATAGGTTTAATTTATTTTACACAGCTGTGTGTGAGCAGGTGAATACGCGTTCTATACCGTCGGTTTATTCGGAACTAAAGTGCAGAAGTGATGTTCAGCGGGATGTTCTGACTTCCACGTCTTTGTAGCATTTCAGTCCCCTTTTGTTTGAACTGCTGGGTTTACTCATGTTAAGCTTCCTCATACGTGCCTGTGCGTGCGTGTGTGTGAGGAAGAGGGTGAGACAGAGAAATAGGGAGAATGTTGTGTGCGCTTCTGCTAAGCTGTAGCTGTTATCATTACGATCACTAAGCTAACTTCCCTGTGAAGTCTGCAATTCAAAACAGAACATAACCATGTTAATCAGCCTTCCTGGGTCGTCTTCTGAATAGCGTATCTTCCTCCCTACCCATATCCAACTAATTCTGGTTAAGTGTAGGCATTTGTAGGAAACTGCTTATCTAGTTAAGGTTCATGATAAGATAGCTTAAGGTTAGGCATGCAAGGTGGGGGATAAGATGTAAGCTACATTTAGGTTTGGCATACTTGGAATGTGTTGGGGGGGAGCTCCTGATGAGATTATTGATGACAATGCATTCAGATAATAGATAACAATGCATACAGGCTGTAAATAAACCTGCAAGTGATCTTGTTGCAATTATCTAAAATTATTGCTTTGCTACATTGCTACATTGCTTCATTTATTCATACACAGCCACAGAAAGTGATTTAAACCAAAAAAATTAGACGTTTGGTTTAATTAATACATATGGTTTGGATATCAATCACCTTTGTTTACACCTTGTGCACTGACACACTAGAATGTCATCCTTTGTGAATCATACACTAAAATAATGTCAGAACTTGTTACACTCTGTGTTACCGTGAAATGCGTGTAGGTTTCAAAGCACCTTAAAATGTAAATGTAAGCTGAGCTTTTATTGAGTGTATATTCTATGTGTGCCTGAAGGAAATGAGTATTGAGTCAGTCTCACCTATTATACAGTATTAAACTTAACAACTTAACACAAATGAACCGCTACTCACACCGTTCTGGTATAATAAAGCCTAAATGTTAAATAATGTCATTGCTCATTTAAAGGTGCCCGTTGCATTTTATCATAATTGATTTCCTCGGGAAGTAGACAGAGCCCTTCAGAGTAAATGTACTCCACATGAGTTCTAGTTACAAGTGGTGCCCAGTATCTCCTCAGAAGACAGAAAGCGGACAGAAAAATCAGCTTAACTTGCCGTAACACATTTGTGCCCATTCCAGGAAGACATGGGGGATGGGGGGGTGACACACACACACACACACACACACACATCCCTCACCCACCCACCCAGTCTCCTGTATATGTCCCTCCTGGCTCTGTGACTAAGCAGAGCAGAGACTGGACATGAGGCGTCTCCCATCCATGTGAAGCCTGAGAGCAGTGACACATCTCTGCATAGGTTTCTACCCTCCCTGGCCTAGTCATCCATCTCCCCCATCCCCCATCCATGGAGAACCGGTGTGATGCATCTACCGACTGTATAGCTTGTGTCACACAGACGCATCTTTTGGTTCCTGACACAAAACAAGGGTCCTGTGTGTGTGTGTGTGTGGGGTGGGTAATCTCTGAACAAGCTATGCGATGACTAAAGCCTCCCTGCTCCCTGACTGATCTCATGGTTCAGTTGCTGGTTCTCTCCTTCTCACTCAACTCTCTTTGTCTTATTTGTCATACAGAGAATGTTTGCAATCGCCACCTTCAGCGGACACACAGTGGAGCAGATGGTCGCCCTCGTCGGGTGAGTTACAACCAAGTGTGTGCGTGCGCGCACGTGCGCGTGTGTGTGTGAGTGAAAGTCCCCTCCGTGTGTTGGTGACTAGAGGGAGACCAAATGAAGCATGCGGCACACCTGAGACGGTTTGCTTTGACGTTTGACGGTTGCTAGAGTTTCGGGTGTGAGGCGGGGAGGTAATTTATGCTCCTTTTTGGGGAGGGGGGGAGGGGGTGTTGACCTGCCATGGTGAGGGTTACAGCATGCTAGTGTGTCTCTGAATGAGATGTGATGTTTTTGGAAGGTGACTCCTGTTTTCAACCGACGTTGAAAAGGGTTTAAATTGTGCTCAGGGCCGAGCTTACTCCCTCCTAGTCACTCCTACTACACTAGTTTCTGTGACAGTTTGTGTGGTGATTGATGCCGCTGGTTTCTCCAGAGGAACGATGGGTATGGACATGTACTGCGAAGGCTGCATGGCAGGAGAAGATGAGCTACACAGATCTCTGCCGTACAGAGTTCCTTGAAGATGAGTGAGACGGTTCAGAGTATTCAGGGTGGCTACATGGATGCCTCTCATAAGGCCGTAGTATCTCTACCCCATGTCAAAATAGTTAAAATGACTATGAATACTTTTTTCCTAGTCAAACAAAAGCTAGCACAGCCTAATGTTGTTACACGATGCCAGTATTGGCTTATAACAGGACAAAATAATATTTGAGTTTCCAGTGACACATTTTTAGTAAGGGTATTCATTTGTGTGCCAGTATTTCTTGTGCTGCATTTACAACTAAGCCAGTAACATTTGCATACAATATCCGTATAGATCAGAAGTGGAAAGTAACAATTACTATTACTTGCGTTACCGTTAATTAAAAAGTTTCTTTTGTGTAATTGAGTAGTTTTTAAAATATGTAATTTTACTTTTACTTAAGTATGCTTTGTTTGAAGTATTGTACTTCGCAACATTTTTAAATCTCATCCCTTATTGAGTAAAACATGTAGTTGCCCAGTTCCAAAGAGGGTGACTGCGAAAGTTTTTACAGTTGTACCATAAATACTCACACAGTACTACGTTCTCAAAGCTGAGTTGCAAACCGTTTCCAACACACAATCATTTTCCCATGTTGGCTACCTTATCACTGCTAGCTAAGGCTAACAAACAAGCTTTTACCACTAGCGTTTGTTCGGCCAGACCATGGAGATATAGGCTATTCTACAGTAAGCTACTATCTTACAATAATGAATTGTAAATAAATCTGCTTAATGAGCAAACCTCATTACAGATATTATTTTATGCAAGGTGATCATACACTGTAAACATTTATATTTACATTTACGGCATTTGGCGATTTTATCCAAAGCGACTTACATGTAGTACATTTGTCATTAGTTACACCAGCAATTGTAAGCAACCAGTATTATATCAGAATAGTTACAACATTTTGTCTACTACCACGTCAATATATAATTAAATTATCGTAGCCTACATAAAAGCAGAATAAGATATTTTTAATCATGTCTCCTGTTATGTGAAAAGCCAAACTACAAGCCTGGCCGATCCAAATAGACTCATGCACTCTATAGAGATGTAAAAACAATGAATGAAACACAAAATACAAAAGGTGAATGTTGCATAAAGATGTTTGTCCTTAATAATTATATTTTCAACTGTACTCTTAAATATTTGGCTGCACTCCTAATTTTCTTTTAACATAGGGGCACATTTGTTTCTTGGGGGAAAAGTAAATGTAGAGCCCTGCACAGGTGAGACCCCCGCCCCCCACTATAAAAAAAAAGTAACTATATAAGTAACTATGCTCTGAGTACATTTTAAATGAGCTACTTTTTACTTTTACTTATACTTTTACAGTATATTTTTATATTGGTAATTTTACTTTTACTTAAGTAGAATATCTTTGTATTCTTTCCTGCTTTAGTATAGCTAGACCACAGACGTGGTATGTAGTTTCCGCTACGTAAAATCTGCCCCGCCATGAAGTCGCTGGTTTGAAAGGTGTACACTTCCTTTTGCGTTCGTAGAAAAAACCATGAAACTGAAATGAAACATCACGTGTTATTGTCTCTAGGCTGAGTCTAGGCTGGTTAACAAACCACATTTCAGGAGGTGAATGAGCCTTGCTGCTGTTGGATTCTGTAAGGCTGTATGCGCTGTGAAGCTGGGTGCTGGTCACTGTATATGGTGTTGCTGTGAGCTGATGGGTGGTGCTGTGATGTGTTGTGTAAGAGGTTGCAGCTGTACACCTGCTGCTGCTGTTGGGGGAGAGTCCCTTCTTGCCCACACACACACACACACATGCACATGCACGCGTACACGCACACTCTTTGTCACAAACGCACAGACACATTCGCACACAATTAACATCCCTGCTGTGTTTTTCCTATCACTTTTATTTTGTTTCTAGTAAATGATCTCTGGCAGGCTTTTGTCAAAGCTGGCATGCAAAATTGTTTCTTTCTTTTTTTTGCATCTTTATTTTTAAACCTTTTTACAAGAAAACATTACAGTTGAACTGAAATCCGACCACGAGAAACATTTCTTTTTTAAGGAAGATGAAAGTCAGTGTAGACTAGTTATTACAAGCTTTAGATATTATTGTAATCCTCGTCTTTTCCTTTCACCACTTCTTAAGTGTGTGTGTGTGCTTGTGCACGAGTGTGTCTGCGTGTGCAGTGTAAGGTTGTGAAAGTTCTGTGCCCTCCGGCTGTCAAAGTTCATTGAACAGGTTTCGCTGTGTGTCACACGGTGTAGTTCTCTCAGAGAAGTTCCCTTCATGACACCTTTTCAACCGTCCACATCCTTCCCTGTCTGCACACACGCACACGCAGACACACACGCACACACGCACACATGCACACGCACACACGCGCACACACACAGACACACACACGCACACGCACGCACACACACGCACACACACACGCATACATGCACGCACACACATGCAGACACATGCAGACACACATACACATGCACACACATTTGCTTCATCAAAAACCAATGTAATGAATGTATGTATGAATGGGAATACAGTATGAATGGGTTAAAGGTCCTTACAGGTTAATTAGCCCTTTAGGAAAGTTAATTGATACAGTCGTCTTCTTCTCAGTCTCATTTGTCTCTCCAGTGTTGCCATATATCCAGTATGAACAGATTGGGCCTACTTGAAATGTAGTGAAATGTACATTCTGTCTCTCTCAGCAT
Organism: Typhlichthys eigenmanni; assembly: GCA_027564635.1. Classification (NCBI taxonomy): domain Eukaryota; kingdom Metazoa; phylum Chordata; class Actinopteri; order Percopsiformes; family Amblyopsidae; genus Typhlichthys; species Typhlichthys eigenmanni. The sequence goes on from JAODUK010001874.1 coordinate 8,816, forward strand.
AGACTATAGGCAAGACATTTGTAAATATATAAAGACACACATTGCATGAATACATACACAAATGCAAACATATTTCAACATAGAATTGCATATAAGCTTTTTGGGCTTTTGTTTTTTATTCAGTTATCTGCATAATATTATTTGGATTTTCTCATTTCTACAACACAACGTTTCTATTACTTCAATGTCAATTTAGTCTTCCTTATTTAATTATATTTATTCTTGTGATTATTTCCAGTCTGTTGTTGGTGGTGTTTATGACTTTATTATGACTTATTCGCGATTCACTGATTCATTCATTCATTCATTCATTCATAGGTACGTGTGCAAAATATAGCAATATTAAATAATATATTAATACACAATCTATATAATTTTATAACTTTCTTTTGTTTAGCCTTCAGTCAAACTTGCAGTTTGAAAGGGCATTTTGGACCCATATGTAACTTTAAAAACAAATTAATACACTCTGCATTTACTGTAATTGTTAGTTTTTGGTGTTTGGTTGACATGTTGTTTTTTCTGTTACATTTGAATATTCTCTCATGTGCCCTTAACTGAATGAAAAACCATGTTATTTTTGCCGTTAGGCCTTAATTGTTACGTGACTGAACAAATCCTATGCTGCTCCTTGCTTGTAAAGTGAGCTTTTTGGCAAAAGAACAGGAGCTATATGTGTCATTATAGACTCTTAGGGGGCATTGAGCAGAGCACACACACTGGGACATGAAGCGAAACGCTTATTAACACTCACTGACAGTCTCAATATCAATTATTTGGTTAGCTTTTTGTTTAAAGAAAAAAAAACGTAGCTATATTTCAATGGATTAGTCGTAATTAACATCTATACCACAGTTGTATGTGATTTAGATGTGACTGGTTTCCCCAGAATTGTTCTCTTTAAAACCATATATGAAAGTACTCATGACCTTTACAGTTAAAGTGAAAACATGTACTTTATTTAAAAACAGAAAACACACACTTTTTTTGCACCTGTTCTTTCCCATCACATACAGGAGGGTGTAAAGTTAACTAGATAACTAATAAACAGAGATATTTCAAACATTTTGGGATTTGTATCAATGCTTCATATTTGTGTAACAATTTGGGACGAAAATAGTGAAAGCAAGACGTCATACCACATTTTTCAAAATGTTAAATGTTGCAATTTATTTTGTATTTCAATAATTAGCCAGAGAAGTAAATGAATATGACCTAATTAATTTAATGTAATATTATTATTATTATTATTATTATTATTATTATTATTATTATTTCTAGATGTTATGTTGTATTTTTATACCAATATTGAGATATTCAGTACGGTATATCTGCTCCATAACTATATGCATTCATAAATAACATATTATATAAACATACATACAGTAGTTGTACATTATTCATAATGTAATCATTAGTAATAATTTCTGCTATTTCTGCTCTATATGAAATTAAGGAAACCATTACTACAAGCACTTAAAATAACCATATTACTGTTACAATTTCCATCACATTTGTCATTATTAAATGACTGTGTTTCTGAGTTATAAAACCAGACCTTCGATCTTTCTTTGAAGACAAACTTCAGAATATTCCTCTCTATGATTTGGGTTTGCTGTAGCCATCCATCTCTTTACAATTCTTTCTATTAAGTAGGATGAAAAGTGTAGCTATTTGCAATTTGCTGTATCTTGGAAATGACTGGCACAATTTAATTTCTTAAGATCAGATCCATAACGTTGCAATCTGGGCCACGTTGGGGTATATTTATACGTTGAAATAGGTCACCTTTGAAATGCCATAAAACCTCCTGTGTTTCCCTTTGGGCTGATAACTAAAATGACAAGCGTGTGAAATGGTCGTGTTCACCATCTCCTTCCTATGAGTAACATACAGATGGCTTCTCTTCAATTGAGCTGTGTGAATTTGGTTCTACCAGTTTGAACAGTCATATCCACCAGGGCTCTGATGTGAACCCATTATATCTGATTTAGATCTATCTAACAGGATGAATTGTACTCTGGTGTTTGTCAACGCTGTGATTTATGTGGGATTTCCCATCCAACTTTAGTAGTCCTATTTTGGTATCCAGGTTTGTTTAATACTTCAATAACCGACACACACACGCACGCACAGGCATTCTTTTTCAAGGTGAAGTCGTTTTTTTTTTTTTTTACATCATCCAGGAATGAAAAAGAGAATTCCTCCCTTTCCTCCTCTCATACTTATCAGTGGTCATGACCAAGTCTGTCAGCAGTGCGCGCACGCACGCACGCAAACAAGTGTACGCACGAACACACACACACACACACTTTGTTGTCTCTGGTTTCCTCTACTCCATGTGCATGGGATCCTATGTGGACATAATTACACCGATGAAAAAACACACGTGGGTCACAGGGACTGATTTACCATGTTCGCACGTCTCTACAGTCAACTGTCTGGGAGTAAATAGGTATCAGGGACCCATTTTGAGCCCAATGGGAAAATGAATGAGAGAATACATGTAGAGTGGGTGTGGCATGTTCACCTTGGCAACGTTGCGCGGGCATCTTTCTGTTCCGCTAGTCGCCAATCAATCATCTTGATTGAGGCCAGCCGCGTGACTTTCTCCCTCGGACTTAAATGTCAACAGAGAGGCTTATCACTGTTAGTGTCATGGGGGAGTACGGCCATTGTGATGCAGAGAGGAAGAGACCTGCCCTGAATGGGGGGTTTCCACTGGAATCCAGTGGGCCAGGCCCAGAGGGAACCCTCTACCTTTCCATAAGAAAGCAGCCATTTCCATGTGAAGTCCATCTTCTGGGCAGGGGTCCATTACCCGCACAATGGGCTTGCAGATGGTGGTTTCTGCCTGTGGGCCTGAGATGAGGACGGTACGATGCCCTTCTTCCACCCCCTCCCACCCATCACCACCACCATGTCACCCTCAGGCTAGACCCAAAGGTCTGGTTAGGGCTCCTCTGTGCTAGAGGTTTCTCAACGTGAGCATACCATACTGGAAACTCACTGAGGAAAAGTCGGTTGGCGCGTGTTTCCACTGAACTTCACTTTAAAGACATTTAACTGTGCTCATATAGAAAGTGGGTCTGTGTGGGCTAATGTCTCAGTGCCCTGCTTTATAAAGAACTCACTCATTTGTTAAGAGAGAGGGATTTTCTGCCACATTTACTTTCAAATGTTCAATCTCTTCATGCTTATTTATTAGGGGCAGTTATAAATCTATGTCGTTTTAAATTGCTTATGGTATTCTGCATAACGGAGTAGGACGGTAATAACTATCTAGTTACATTGCCCAGGTTTTTGTAAACATTACGTAGCTAATATGGTATAGTTTGACCGTTGTCTAATAAAGCTGTAAGCATAGCATGCTTTATCTTTACCTTTATTTCTGGACTTTACAAGCAACCGAGTACCACATCACTTTTATCAGCTATCTGGACGCAGATCAAGTTTGATGTCTTGGCTTGTATTTAGTATGTAACATCGTTACAGTATCAATATTAAAATATCTGAATATATCCTGATCCTATAACACATCCTGTATCGTACAACGCACTTACAACAGCCAGAATGCATACATAAATAGAATCTACGTCTATTTTACTTTTGTTTGTCCCGTTTAACCATTTTGACTTTGAGCCGGCTAGTCGCTCCTATAAATAGTCCTCTTTGAGGGGAAAATGAG
>JAODUK010001875.1:0-12501 GCA_027564635.1 Typhlichthys eigenmanni
GTCCTGGGTCTCCCCTGGCTGCAACGACACGAGCCCAGGATCGCCTGGAAGAAGAGGGAGATCCAGGGGTGGTCCCCACGGTGCCGGAAGACCTGTCTGATGGCCATCTGCGGAACTACGTCGGTGGAGAGCCCCCAGAGTGCCCTCCAGCCCTGCCTGCCGGAGCAGTACCAGGATCTGGGAAGGGTCTGCTCCGTGGATCAGGTGAGGTGTCTCCCTCCTCACCGCTCCTGGGACTGTGCCATCGACCTGGCGGCCGGGGCTTCGCCCCCCCGGAACAAGATCTACCCGCTCTCGGTGGCGGAGACAACGGTGATGGAGGAGTACGTAACGGAGGCGCTGGAGCAGGGCATCATCCGACACGCCACCTCTCCAGCGTCGGCCAGTTTCTTCTTCATCGCCAAGAAGGACGGGGGGGCTACGACACTGCATAGACTACCGAGGCCTAAACAGCGTATCCGTGAAGTTCCGGTACCCGTTGCCCCTCGTCCCTTCCGCCATCGAGCAGCTTAGGGGGGCGAAGCTCTTCACGAAGCTGGACCTCCGGAGTGCCTACAACCTGGTCAGGATCCGGGAAGGAGACGAGTGGAAGACCGCGTTCAGCACCACGTCGGGCCACTACGAGTACCAAGTCATGCCGTTCGGGCTGGCGAACGCCCCCGTGGTGTTCCAGTCATTCATGGACGAGGTGTTCCGGGATATGTTGGGGAGGTACGTCATAGTATACATAGACGACATCCTCATCTACTCCCCAACGTTCCCGGAGCACGTGGCCCACGTGCGTGCTGTTCTGCAGAGGCTACTCGACCACCGGCTGTACATCAAGGGAGAGAAATGCATCTTCCACCGGGACACCGTCTCCTTCCTGGGGTACCGCATCACTCAGGAGGGGGCTCGCATGGAATAGCTCAAGGTGAACGCCGTCAGGTCCTGGCCAGTCCCCAAGACCATCAAGGAGCTCCAGCGGTTTCTCGGATTCGCCAACTTTACCGCCGGTTCATCAGAGGATACAGCACGGTCTCGGCGCCCCTCACGTCGTTGTTGCAAGGGAAGCCGCAATGCCTCCGCTGGACCTCGGAGGCCGATAGGGCATTCGGGGAGCTAAAGAACACCTTCACCACTGCTCCGCTCCTGGTATACCTGAACCCTCTCCTCCCCTTCACAGTGGAAGTCGACGCCTCTGAGGTCGGTGTGGGGGCGGTCCTCTCCCAGCTCCATGGCAGCCCGCCACTGCTCCATCCCTGCGCATTCTTCTCCAAGAAGCTGTCAGCTGCGGAGAGGAACTACGACGTGGGGGACCGGGAACTACTGGCGGTGAAGTTGGCCCTGGAGGAGTGGAGGCACTGGCTGGAGGGTGCTCGTGAACCGTTCACGGTGCTAACCGATCACAAGAACCTCGAATACATCCGTGCCGCTCGGCGCCTGAATCCACGCCAGGCCCGATGGATGAGCTACTTCTCCCGATTCCGGTTCACCCTGACCTACAGGCCCGGGTCCGCGAACACGTCGGCCGACGCACTCTCCCGCATGCACGAGGGGGACAAGGCACCGGAGGTCTACGTGTCCGTGGTCCCAGCGGCCTGTGTGGTGGGGCCCGTGGAATGGGATGTAGACGCCGACATCCAACGGGCGAGTCGACGGGACCCGCCTCCGACCACCTGCCCCACCGGCAAGATCTACGTCCCGAGGAGGGTGCGGGGCCGGCCTATTAGCTATTGAGTTACAGTAGGTTAAATGTATTAACCAGTAGACCATAAATCTTGAATTAAGAAATGTCTACCGCACACCCACATTTTGAGCAAAGGGGTCAGCTTCTAACGGTGCATACAACTAAAGATGTATTTTCAAATGCATTATTATTCAGTTATTTGATCAAATGGAGTAGACTATATTGCATAAAACAGGGCAACAATCAGCACATTTACTGCACCATCTATGTGTCCAGAACAGGAACAGTAGAGAACAGGACAGAAACAATCCACAAAGGTTTTATACTTTACTGCAAATAGTCAACATTTTAACTTGAGTGATACAAAAGGGTTTAATGGGCTATGCTTATATTACAGTACATGCATTATTTTGGGTAAACGGTCATTCACATATCACTACAGAAGATCATGGAGATGGTTCATGTCTTTTTCACCCATATAACAGGAACAAAAATGTCATTACGCAATGCTGATTAAACGTACAGTAAGCCCAACAGAGCCTGAGCACCATCGAAATGTAAATAGTCATCCATTTTAGCAAGCAATCCTTTGTGCTTTACCATTGTGCTCTTCCCACAGAAATCAATCAGAATGCTTGAGTGTGGCCTACGCTATTATGTGCCACATTTGTGCAAACCATTTGCCAGTGGCACAGATATTGCAGTGAAAGAAAAAGAGCAGGATATAAAAGATTCTCTAATTCTTTTGTGAAACGCTTCGCTGCCCATATTTGGCATTTTCAAAGGATTACACATTAAAAGAGTGTGTCTTTATTTTAACTTACTGAAAGTTCCTTTCTTTATTTAAATAATTGTCAAGGGCTTACAAGGGACTAATATAAGTCTATATGACTTTTTCAACTTATCCCTTGTCTCATGTCAGACACATCATAACAGAACTACTGTACTATCACTGCAGCTAATCAGATATTCCACCTAATTATTGTCTTCAGCATTTCTGGCCCAGTTCCTATATTGTCACACTGTGATCACTTTTTCAATCTAGGTCTTAATTAGAGCATCCCGAACACGTTGCAGAAGGAGATAGGCTCTCCACCTGAGGGAGGTGAAAATGGCAAGGCTTATTCAATCTAGTTCACCCTTAGCTCTCCATCCCTGAGGTGCCATCAATAGAAATGTTGTCAGCATGGTCCCAACAACCTTCCTGTTGAGTACACATCATTTCTTTTCTGACAAAGCTATTGAAAGGTGGCTTGTTGAAGGTGACTCTAAGCCAGGTGTGATGAGGCAGGATTTAGGCAAAATCTGTGCTTCTCTTTTCTTGTCCTTCTCTCTCTGGAGTTTTTATAGCATGCAGATAAATGTTTTAAGCTCAGGTGTATAACATATTCAATATGTGAAATATAACTGGTTCATTGCTCTGTATTAGCATAGAAGTTAGGGTTGGATACCATTCACATTTGAATCAATACCAGTGCCGGTACTGGTTAGCTATAATTAAGTTTTGCAGAGTTTGAAGAACACACACTCATTGCTAACAACAGCCAGAGTTCACTTCCCCCAAATAATAATGACAGACCTACTGTATTACAAGGCGATGGTCAAATTACAGACACCATGCCCCTCCCCCCCCCCACCCCGCCCCCTCTTTTTCATCCAGGTATGACTGTCTCCCACATCCTCTAATGTACAAGCAAAAGGGCAAACAAGAATGCTGCTACATTAGAGCAATCACTTATTTGACATGTAATGTGTTCCATACAAGTATTCACACTGCTGTCTCTTACACAAGTCCACAAACACACACAAACACACATGCATTGAACACAAGGAACATTCCTGCAGAGTGCAACACAATAATAGAAGATGTAGCATTAGTACATACATAAGATTTTTTGTTTGGGGTCTGTTTTTTAATGTCATACTTGCTGCAAAACCAATTGCTGCACAGGGACAAACAGGGTTGAAGTTAGACATGCAACTGTTAAAGGCTGGGGAAAGGGCTTTTCACACAGGAAGCGGGACCCGCTAGTGTTCAATTCATTTTCAATGAGAAGCAGGTGGGCTAGGCGGCCGAGGCGGGCTGGTTGGGAGGCGGAACGGCGGGGGCAGTCCTGTGAACTTTGCCGCTTGTGTGCACGAATCGAGAACATGCCCACCCGACTCTGAGATAAAATATAATATATATACAGTATATATATATATATATATATATATATATATATATATATATATATACACACCAACCGACAGGATTGTCATGAAAGTGTTTTAATTAAAATTAAAAATGCGCAAAACGCTGGCAATGTATATTGGACAGCAGACTACAGTTGGTATGAAAACAATATGAAAATGCAGCAATGACATGCTATATCATATATTCACCACATAATTTGTCTTAATTCATTTAAAACAGGCTAGGCTCATTTAGAGAACGTTATTTTGGTTAATCTACGTTGTTTGTTTACTCTTCTGTTTTCATACTTTCTTCAAAACAAGTTGTATCGGTGACTCTGGGCAGTAGATTTGCCTTTCACATGAGTCGGCCAGGAGGGTGCGGGACGGAGAGCTGGATGCCGCTTCCCGTGTGAAAAGCCCTTTAGTCCTTTTTGAAAACTTCGAGCTCTAATCAAAACAGTACACTCCGCTGTCCTCCGCGGCGCCGCCTCACATATCGAAATGCATTGTGAAGCAAAGCGTAGTGCTACGGCTTTGTTGATATGAGCGGTGTTCTCGCCACTTTGTTTATGTTCCTATTTACAGAGCCAGGGCTGTGTAGAAGTATCTGATAATTTTTTCAACACGCAACATCCACCATAATATTTCTAAAATGTGAAAGGGGGCCAAAGTGTCAATTAAAGTGGATCTGCAATTTGTTCCATAAAAGTGGTGTAATGACTTTATGATTTTGATAGCAGTACAGTGGTATTATGATTTGATACTGTATGCATGCACTACTGTAGATACAATAATGCATCTCCACTGACTATACACAATATTGACATACTGTATGTCTCTGTAGGAATAAAACTAGGACACATTCCCCGCATACCTTTTGGTCTGCAGCATCAGATTCTTTCTAACTACTGTATGTGAAATTAATATTTCGGATTTTACAAGTAAAGTTTAACTGTAGCTCTGTAAGAATGTGCTATTTAGCTTCTGTTTGTAAATATGCGTGTGATCACATGGATTTCCTGTTTGGACTAGTTAGCCATGGGTAGACTGTGACCTCTGCATTATGTGCCTGCATGGATTGTGTCATGAGACTATTTATAGCACAGTTTTCTGGAAGCTTTCCACCATTTCTCCTGAAAAGACAGAATTATCATGCCTTTCCCCAAAAGCCCCAGAGGGGACATGTGGCCAGCTTATTTCATCCTTCAATCATACTGTACAGTTTGAAACATGCGCCACATATAGTCAAAGAAATGGCGGGAAACACATAAATGCCGAAGAATACGCTACAAGAGGTGCTGGTGGAATGCCTACAATACAGCAGGGTTCTCATGAACAATGTGTGTGTCTCTCCTTCTCATAATGTACCAGCCCCAAGTGCAGCCAGGTCACCTGAGAGAGAGAATACTTGCATTTGCATTGGGGTGATAGGCTATATAAGTCGTATACCATCCCCATGCCCTTTTCATGTGACTCACTCTGGAGGCAGATGTGCCAGCGGAGGAGATTGCGCCCAGTGGCAAAGCCGGACACAATTGACTGCTTCATCAAATTACAGCAATGTCCCCCTGAGTGTAGTTAGCAGAATTGCAGGGAAAGAGACAAAGAACTACAGAGAGAGAGAGAGAGAGAGAGAGAGAGAGAGAGAGAGAGAGAGAGAGAGAGAGAGAGAGAGAGAGAGAGAGAGATGACCTCTATTCACAGTGCCTTACAGTGGTGATGGAACATGAGCTTCTGCTATTGTTTTGGTGCAGCAGGAGTTCAATGAGGTTTTACAAGGTACAGTAACGTCATATTAAAGCTTGGGCCGGGAATAGTAAGTGCTCTTCAAAGATTGGCCCGTCCGTCCAGAAAAAGCTTTGATCTTCTGCTCCGTTGAGCACTCATGGAAAAGCTCTCGGTCAAATGCTGACCACACTGTACACAGGTGACGTCACATGGACATTTTTAACCACAATCCAAGCATTTGTAATATAATGTGGTTTATGCTGTATGGTGGATGACTGTGGCAATATCAGGAACACAATTGTATGCACCCAGGGAGTGGAATAGGCCACAACGGCATTTCCCCGAAGGATAAAAACTGTCCTCTAACACCACAAACACACACGCACACACATATATACACACAGTAGTAATTACTCAAGCGCAACACTATACAGTGTGTTGCTTTCGAGATCAAGGACGCTTTAACTTTTTTTGTAATTAAAGTATATAGCCAAAGTCTAAATACAAATATGTAGTCATGTATTTACAATAACATTGCACTAAAGTTCAGTTTAGTTTATATGTATTGGCCTTGTCAAAAATACATTTCTCACAGCTTGATTTGTCTGTTTTAAGGACAGCCGTTTGACCCTGATGGTATGTTTTTTCTACCAGTCTTTCTGCCCTTCCTAGATCCAGTTAATAGGAGCTTGTATCTTTAAGGGAGCCTGTACAATAATCATCAGATGGAGGTCAACAAACTTCACTGGAAAATGAGATTAGCCTATGTACAATAGCCATTCGCCAGACCTCCAAACGTTTATTTTATGATGCTTTATAGGAGATAAAAGGATTAAATGAAACTAATTTACTGCATCCCTAAACACATCCTAAGATTCTAGTTATAGCTAGGGCTTTGGCATGGTATAGTACTTTAAAACTATACATTCAGTAACCTTTTGTAATGTAGATTCAACTCATTAGCATTTTGAAATCATTTGTAGTATTATGGTAAGATCAATGTTTTTATGTCTAAAAGCTTTTGTGCTTTTTCTAATTCCCACATGAGAGTTCCTATTTCCTATTTTCATGTTGTGGTGGGACGAAACCACCCAAGACTCTCTGTGTGACAAACAACAGAGCCCTATATGCTGTGATGCAACATAGTATTTGCTGGGATTCCTGTCACAGGTTCATTGGTCATAAAGGCACATCAGAGGACATTTTATCTCTGGAAATAGGCTAATTCATAATGTTCTGCGTTATCCATAATCACTGCTTCGTGTGGTTCATACTCTACTAAGCAGTGATTATGGATAACTCCAGTGCTTAATTCATAAACAAAACAACAACATTAATTCCACAATGTTTCTTATTACTGTAGTCAAAATGTGTTAGTGATACTTATTATGGCATGTTTAATTCCACACCTACAGTTCAGTTTAAGTCCAAATCAAACTGCAATCAATAGTGCGCTCCACAACTGAACAGATTTATCACTGAAAACTGACATATGATGGAACGAACATTCCACAGATACTGCAAATGTCTGGGATAATCTCCACTATTACATAGTAATATTGTACACTCCATGGAAGATAGCTAATCATGTGTGCTGTTTAAAAGAAATAGCAGACTGTCATTTACTCTGGAAATATATAACAATTTTCAGTGGATGAATTATATAAAAAAATGTCTTCATATGAAAAATATGTCATTGCTGCCTTTCCAGTCCAATAAACCCAATAAACCACAAAAAGATAAAGCAAATTGAAAATGTCAGAATGTATACAAACTACAGTTGAGAATTCTGTGCAGGCTTGACAAATACTGCTGCAGTGGACAGTTATAAACGATCGGACTACACATCTTATTAGATCATTCCATTTCACGTTTCAGTTTATCTGGCAACTGGCCAAGTCCTGGAGTTTGGTAATAGCAAACATCTGGTTTGGCATCAAATGCATATTTTATGCATATTTAGTGTATAACTAGTAATGGCTTGTTTAATATCATGAGGATTTGGGGAGGACTAGACTTTTTTGTTGAAGATAGCTATCCTCTAGAGGCCAGGGGTGCGTTTCCCATACAACAACGAAGGCTAGCATTGAACTTATGCATCGGTGAACTAACAAACGTGCCGAACTTTGTTAGTAGCCTTGACAGTGGTTTGAACTATGTTGGTTTCAACTATCGTGGTTCGATCTACAATGTCTCCAGATGTGTTCAGTCTGACTTTTACAGCAAGAACTTGCAAAAACTCAGAATCTTTGTCATGTTATGACTGAATTAAATAGCCTATGGCAGTTGTGATTATATGAAATTATAAAATTATTATCTAGGTTATTCATACAACCTGCTCATAGCTACAGTAGGCTATAACAACAACCATAACAATAATACAAATATTAGTAGGCATATTCATGTAGGCTGGAGCCTCAGGTCTGCAACCTGAGGCTCCAGAGCCGCATGCAGCTACAGTGGCTCTCTGGCTTTGACAAACATTATAGAACTTAAAGGTTTTGTCCCCCCCATTCCCCTTCCCCCCATTCCCCTAACCTTACCCCACAACATATCTCTAATTATATTTTGTATTGCCAGCCTGTGTCCTCTGATTTCACCAGTATCCAAATGGATCTAGTCCATTCAACATTGTGAGTGCACAGTAGTTGGGCATAGACTAGTATTTTGTTTTCAATTCACCAGAAATTGGCATCTAAGTGCTTTATTTAAAAAAAAATCTTTGCGGGGAAGCACCCCCCTAGCATTTAACTGTCCTTCCAGTTAAAAATAACTCCTACACACTGGATTAAACATGTGAATGTATTCTCATTTACTGTAGGTCAACTAGTATGTTTATAGGCTAATTTGGTCAAATATTTTTTTACAGCTCCAGACAGATACATTTAAAATGTTATGGGCATCAAATGGCTCTTTTGATAGTAAAAGTTGCAAACCCCCAATATAGGCTAAGCCTATTTGCCTGCATCTTCTGCTGTCTATTACTTAGGCTAGTCACCACAGACTATGCTTCTAACTACACTTTGAGAGCTGTAGTTCGAACGACACAGTTTAACGACAGTGTTAAGAACATTTGTTGGAACTATGGTTTTGGGAAACACCTGCGTCATTTAGCGATACATCGTACTACGCAAGTCACCAATGTAATTTCCTCCATAGTTCAGACTATGGTTTTGGGAAACACTTGCATCGCAACTGTGTAGTCCCAACCATGTGAGTTGCTAACGTAGTCAGCAACAATGCTTTTGGGAAACGCACCCCAGGTTGGTGACTCCACAGCTCTGCCTACCAATTGACTGCCATGCTAAAGTACTGTGGTAACGGATTCCAAGGATAAACATACACTAGTTCTATCACATTATAGTGACCCCAGAACCATATATAATTGACCAGCTAGCTCAGAAACTCAAATTGGTATTACTTGGCAAGATGGACGAGGTCCGGTTGATCGATGAGGTTGAACTTTGTGACCAAGTGACTAAAAATAATTAATGTACTTAGGCTACCGATTGTGCCACATAAATTACGAGCAAATAACATGAAAAAGATCAACTGTAAATATGTGTCCTTTTTGTAACAAGTGGCAAATGCAGCCAGACAAATGCAGTTATAGGAAAACTTGAAAAACCTTCTGCATCAGTTAAGTCTCATGTATGGGAGCATCACCTTTCAGTACAAAATAAGTGTGGTGGACAAAACCGCTAGGGTAGGCCTATGTAGGCATTGTGCATGAGAAATCCAATTAGAATGACAATACATCATGCATGTCCACATTCAAAGTGACATTACCCTGTTGCGTCAGTGCCAAGTGTCAGTTGCCAAGAGACAACAACTCACCAGCATTTACTGTAGCAGCCCGGCATTTAAAGTATTTTTTCGTATTGGAACTGAATTTTGATAAAACACTTCAATGCTGGTGTTAATATTGACAACATTTTATGGGCTGAAAAAGCTCTACACATCAGATCAGTTTAAAAATTGAATTAAATGTATTTATTTAATATTTGTATATTTTATGTTTTAATATTTGATTTAAACATTGGACAAATTGTATGTTGTTTTCATTATCATGAGCAAAGGTTCCTTTATTTAAGTAGTCTTTAAGTTAATTTAAGCAAAAATTTGAAATGTATAAGATATATATAAAGATAATTGTTCCCCCCGTTTTCCTGATTTGATATTTGATCCATGACCTCAGTAAGTATTGTTCTTTCATTGGTTGAAATCAGTAAGTGCGGTTTAATTTGATGATACAGTATTAAGCAAATTAACTGAAACATAGTGGAAACGGCAGTGGACTGAACGTCCATTTAAATAGCAAGGAGTTTTGTATTGGATTATGCGTAATTGGATCTACTGTATCAGCATGGCTGATTAAAAACAAAGCAATTGTTTGTAGTCTGGCATGACCATGAAACACAGTGTGAAAGTGACTCTAAGAATGTAGTGAATATTTTTGTGGGAATATTTCTTTTAAAGTGTACTAAATGTAGCAGCATAATAAATGCATTTATTCTGTCCAAGCACAAATGTAAATAATGTTTTAAAATGATTTATATGAATGAAATCTTATTTGTATTAGTTACAAACATGATAACATTATTAAGCATTGATCAAAGTTACAAATATTCTCTCTTTCCCTCAAATGCAGTGTTCTAGAGCAACAGTACTTCATAGAGTCTGATCTATTGCCATTGACTATTCATTCTTAAATGTTATCCGTTAAGGCACATTATCAATAGCAGCATTAATCACTTGGGGAAACCGCTAGGTAAAATCTTTGATAAAGTGGAGTTTCACAGTCCTGATGGGACAGTGAATCCACACTTATGCATTATACATATAGTAGACAACACCCTGCAGAGATTCATTACAATGGATCTGGTTGCTTGTCTTCTGGATGCTTAGTGAAGTGGTAGCTTTTGTGGCCTTATTTTCTAAACAAACGTTGCTATTTGGTCCAAGTACAAGCATGCTTTATTTTGCTAATAGGACTGACTTATTTACCGACAAGTTCATGGTGGAGTCTTTGTCTCATACAGTAGCATATGCGTCCGCGCGTGCACATGCACACGCACACGCGCACACACACACACATAGGCACATCAGGCAGAAGCACAGACACCAGCTCAATTCTTTAGTGCTGCTGTATTTGTTCATTTTACAGTAGGCTATAAGGCAATTCCATGGTCACATAACATTAGATATATCTAATGTTATGCCACCATATTTATATTAAAATGTACTACTTCTGTATTTGTTTATGGGAAGCACACCTGTTCTGCCCTGAATATCTGTTATAGTTTAAGAAATATTTTTTAGTTTATTTAAATATGTTTCCATGGTTAAATGCACAAATGATTGCGGAGCTTTTATTTTGACATCCGCATTTCTAAGGGAAAAAGGAAGTAGGAAGAGAGGCATGGCTACATCTGTATAGTTACTTATGTTTTATCCAGTCTAATCTGTGGTGTAAATCTTTAAGAAAGAATTTAATTGATACTTACCTTACATAATGGTCTAAAACGTAAATGTTAATTACTTATTTGTACTTGTTGGTTATTTGGCAGTTTGTTAAGTCTGCCTTTGTATCTTCTTTTCTAGTTTTACTCCAATTCAATGTTGTCATCATGACTTACCTGCTGTGTGTGAGAAGTCATTAAAGGAGCAAGCACGCTCACTATCCTGGCTCTTGAAAAGGAGTTTGACTGGCTGTTTATTTATGTAACGCTTGGAGCAAACACATAAAGAGAACAGTACAACACCTATGTACATGTATTCCCTCTCTGTAAAGCACTTTCAACTGCAATTCTGTAGTGCTATATAAATAAAAATTATTATTATTATTATTATTAGTAGTAGTAGTAGTATTATTATTATTATTATTATTATTATTACTGCAATTTTAACACAGGAAATATTGATTTCAGTAGGTACAGTTATTTGAAACCAACCTTTTCCCAGTAATTAGTACTAGTCATGAATGAATGCTAAATGCTCATTTAAGTTAGGTTAAAGTGCATAATAACTCAACATGCCGTTGCTAACTGTAAGCATCATTGCAAAAGATGCCAACCCCCTATTTGTGCCTTAAAGGTGGAGTCTGCTATCCCAGACAATGCACGAAAGTTTTTTTTGTGTCAAACACCTCTTCAAACACCTCTCCCTACGATGACATACGGTGCTCCCGCAGAAGCTTAATCACTGCCCACGTTGGACATGCATTGCCAAAGCTGGGATCAGGTTAGATATGTAACGGTTATCGGTTTCACGATAAAATTCCTGACGGTTATCGCTCCAAATATTAATTATCATTAAAACCGTCTTTGATTACCGCGCTGAAAAACTCATATTAAATAGCCTACCAGCGTGACAGCGTCCAACATGAACCAGTTAGTAACCTGCTAGACGCAGCGTAATGTAAGTTTGTTTTGCGTCGACTAACACCCGGCGGAAGGCAGTGAGTGGCAGGCAGCTAGTGCTCCTTCGCACAGCACGGAGCGGGCAGCTCATCGAATACACGGATCGGCTTCGCTTCCTGACGGTTCTGCATTCAGACAGACGAAGGCTTCCCTCTCGAAGAAGTGTGCATGCGACTCTCTGGCTCCGCGGGGCCGTACTTGTGTTTGCGTTGTGTCCGTTTCACGTGTGATGTTCAGCGGGATGGAGGAGTGTGACAGCCTTGTTAAAACATGCACGCTTAATTTTACATCTCGTGTTTTTATACGCAATGCTAGCCACCTACTGCAGGCTTACTAATAAGAATTTGCTTAGTTTGTAACCCCGCAGGCCCAATGCATTCAGTTGATCCGACAGTGTTGTCAAAGTCAGCCTCTTCCGTCCAAAACTACCTTATATATATATATATATATATATATATATATATATATATATATAAATAAAATATAACTAATATAGACTAGTCT
>JAODUK010001876.1:0-12501 GCA_027564635.1 Typhlichthys eigenmanni
ATCGTGACACTTTTTCTTTTTATAGTCCAGGAGTGGCATGACGTCCCCACGCTCGAGTTAACTCCACCCAGAAAATCACCGGACAGACAGAAAGTTAAATAAATATAGGGAATATTTTGCGATTCAAATTGAAGTTGATTTTCATAGTTTGTATGTGTTTATAAGCCTCTACATCCTTTAATGACATGTTGAGACTAAAATGACTGATTTCCTTTGACTATCCCTTTAAGGTTTTCAAGAATATAGACTATAATAAGCAAGCCTATAGATAAATCACTTCTCTATTCTCTCCCACCGGAATAAGACAGATTCCTGTATCCTGTAGGAATCTTTATAATGACAATGAAAATGAAACACAACATGAATTGGCTGCAGACCGGTGAAAAAGTACTGAACAGGTTTACAGTTCACGCAAACAGCACGCCAAACTCATGCACAGATAACAGAAGATGAGTCGCGATGGGCGTGCGCTAGAATGAAACTGACACAGCACCAGTCCCCACTTCCCAAAATATACTGTACTGTACTGACTCAACATTAAAAACAGAGCGAGACAGAGAGAAGGAAGGGAAGTGACGTGTGTCACATTATTGTTCCTTTAAAATCATTACACATCACTGCCAGAAAGTCCCTCCTACGCTATCACATTTACACGTATTACATTACATAAGACACGTTCATACGTTTTTCCAATGGCAACCCATAGAACGTTGACATCACATACAACTGAATGACTCATGAAACGTTCGTCATAGAAACACAATTCCCTTTCCGCTGCATTACATCCTCCTAGGCCGATTCTTGCTAATTGTGGGTATTGAATCATAAACATTTCTAGAAGGCCAGGCTAATCATATAAGTGGCTGACATTATTTATTTATTTGATAGAGTAAGTCGTTTGGCTACAGTTCCCCAAATAAGTTTTATGTTTTAAGTGGAGGAGTTATATATTGGGAAAACGTCTGATTTTGACAGATATCTACACAAATATATACATACACAGTACATACTCACACACCTTCAGTAAGCCCATTAGTATTAGAAAGGCCGTCCTGTGTGTGTGTGTGTGTGTGCATACAGTATACAGTATACACACATTTCTGTGAATTAATCCAACTGGGCAGACCTCTCACAAAACCTAGCTAAACAGCCCCTAATGTCTTCTCCTGTCTCCCATCCACTCCACTAAGTAGAATGCTTGCATGAATAAAATCAGAAGTCACAAGAATGGATTTGCTTTCCTCACTCTGGAAAGCACAAGACAGGTCTGTAGCGTTGAAAAGCAATCCCTATTGATCAAGCTTTGTGAAGGCTAGTCAAAGTAAGTGAAGTTAGCGGTGTGGGAACAAGGCAGAGTAGCTATTGACTCGCCCTGTTTCCCTCTAATTAGATGATTCCTTTGCGCGTTAAACACATTAGACAACTGTCACAAAGCCATTAGCGGTAAGCCTTGTTTTAGTTGTTTATACAATCGGACAATGTACTGCTGGTAAAGCCAAGCATGACACAACATGAGACATTATCTGTGTGCGTGTGTGTGTGAGAGAGAGAGAGAGAGAGAGAGAGAGAGATAAAAATACTAAATGTCACATTATTATCAGCCATTATTTGGCTGGGGGGGTCAACAGAAGCTCACCTGGGCTGACCTGATATTTTTTCGCAACGTGATCAGATATCTGCCTGTGTTTGTATTGCAGCCTTGCATGGCATTAGAGTCAGTCAGTCAAGTTGAGTAATACAGGCAGTCAAATTTAAGACTAGAAGATCTGCACTCAAATTGTTTTCTTACTAGACATAGTGTGGCCAAAAAAAGGGATTTTATTACAATAGTGTTTACATGCAGACGCATACACAAATGTTAGCGATCCCATTACTGATAGAAGACACTAGTTGAGTTTTATCCACGCAGCTACGCTCACTTATGTACAAGTCCACAGAGAAAATAAGCATGGATTTATATACAAAATGACGTGCATACACACACACACACAAACACACACACACACACACACAAAGACACACATTTCCTTCTGTGTTAATCATTTTTTTATGGGCATATAAATAATCTCTTAACGCAGAAACATCAATGGCTTAAACACAGTCTGGTGCCAAGAGGGCGGAGAGCAGAGCTTTTAAGCCCCACTCAATAAACTGAACACTAAGTTTCCGCTAAGTGCAGCGGCACGGGGAGGCTGATGCATACCTGCGAGAGAGCGAGTGAGTGTCCACTGCGATGTCTTCGCATCTGCATACTGTTGTGTTTGTGTAAGGGAGAAGGGAGGGCGGACGGAAAACTCTAAGCCCACCACAGGAATGTCTCGGTAACACGTGTGGCAGGTTGCCTTCATCGGTCCCAGGGATAGGACAATGACAACGTTCGCTCACTGACTCGTCCAATGGGCACAGGCAAAGGGAGGTTATTACCCAACCTCTGTCCTTCTGCTTATAGGCATGATCACATGGCTGTTGACGTAAAGAGTATCCCAATACAAACACACAGCGGGAAAGTAGAACATGCATGCCAGATATAAGGACATCCTCACAGACAGACACACACACACACACAGGTAATCCAGCCAGGCTACATCCACCCCTTTCCCCAGCCCATCTTAAGTGCGGTGAGAGGGCCCCTGTGGTCTCCACATACTTTATTAACTCAACTCACGTGGTCCAGAGAGCTCCACTGCAAGTAGAGTGCAGCTATGCCTAATTACAGCCAGTCAGAATGACATTCAACTGCTGCTAATATGGAAGATGGTGTAAGCCTGCCCTTAAAGTTTAAAGCTAGCCAAGCTAGCTAGGTGGTTGAAACAACGTTCACAATGTAAAACAAAAATAATACAAATAAAAACACAAATAAAAATGAGAGAACTTCAAGAAAAACTTTTTTTTAACAAAATATTGTAATTCATTATATTACAAAATTGTGATTTAATAAAGTACCATATGTTAGAAATGTACTAGATCTAACATTTACTGTATACCTCTACAAACATTTCCGTTGTGAACTTATTCTCACTTTAAATTAGAACGACCTCCCTTTTCAAAACCCACCAAATGAATACTTTTCCAAAGGTTACCAAGCGCAGGTAAAAGCACTTAATTGTCCAATGCAAAACCTCTTGCGGAACTGAGGCAAGCTGCAAGTTAAGTCATACATAGCTGTACAAGATAGACTAGATGTTCCAGCCTGAGCTTCTGATGCGGTTTAACAAAGTCAAGGTCTGTAATTAGAATCATTCTCTGATTTAAATATCAGGTTAGCATCAGCTTTACAGCAAACCATGTTCCCTCGAGCCACACCATGTGTACCTCGCCTTCAAAGGCAGAAGGGAATGGTTTCCATAAATCCCTGCAGCACACCAACATTCTGCAGCTCCTGTGTCCCAAACTTTTGGAAGTTAATATTGAGCTTTGTGGTCTCAATGGCGTACAGCTTATGACAATTATGACAATATGACAATTAAATGTTTTGAATAACAGTCTTTCTAGAAAATAAATATTTTCTAGAAAGCTCTAAAAGAAGGCCAAACATCTCAAACATGCGGGTAGTTCAGAAAACAACTAGACTATAGAAACACTTAACGTTGCAGCACTTCCTCAGCTGTAATATATTTAAATCATATTGCTGCTATAATATTATAATTATAATATATGTAATGCCTCATGTTATGTCAATGAGTATTTGACTATTTTTGAATATTTGAATATAATTTTAATACATTTCTTCCAAACGCTTGAAAGCAGTTATTACTTATGATGGAGACATACTACTTGAGTGTGTGCTAGTAAAACACACTTACATTACAACAACAACGATTCTAAGCGAAAACTGTTGAAGATAAGGAATGTCTCTGACTTGCAGAGCTGATTGACTGTGGTACATGGGCAGCAAGCAGCTAGTCAGTAGTCACAGTGTTGAAATTAAATGTCAAATGTATTTTCCAAAAGTTGTTGAAACCGTGGCTAACTTACCAAGTATCGTTCATCGTCTTTCATTCCCGGAGTACGTATTAGATGGTTCTGCTCCCCCCTCCAGTCCCCAAAGCGCCGAAAAAAGTAGTTGGAAAGAAAGCGGTTGATGGGATCCCGGATAATGTTGATATATACAGGCTGCTCTAACCTGAACCTTAACACAGACACATGCATGATTAAGACTTGAGACAGTTTAACTGGTTTAACAATACAGATATGATACTATTACTAGTATTGGTTATTACTACGTTATTAAACGGTATTATTACTAAGGTAATATTATAATAAGAGCTTGCTGGAACATTATTACAGTGTTTGCTAAATGTAATCAAACATTATTTTTAGCACTCACAAAGTTGTCCAATGTACAATCTCTCATCACTACAAATATGTATAGCCTACTGACTGACCATTGGAACACTTTGGAGAGGACAGCTTTTGAAAGAGGGTATTAGTATCAGCGGCGATGTATAGCTAACCTGGTGAAGTTGAGGAAGTGAACATGTCTTGTGTAGAGGAACGGCTGAGGGATGGTACTGATGTTTTTCATAAGGTCGGTCTGAAATGCAAACACACAGAAAATGATATTGAAGAAACATTCCAACAAAAACGATAGAAATGGAAGGAAATAGTAGAGAACACATTTAACAACAGAGCCTAACACTCAATGATGTAACTGTGCCTGTGGTTCTATCTACGGGGTCATGTACAGTATTTTGCCATGGCAAGGCAAACAGCTAGGAACTGCGGAAATCCCCATTGTATGTGCCAGCCTGTCAACATATTGTAGTGGAAAACCAAGAGTTATTATATTATAAAGAAGTAACTAACACCATATGTAAGCTTACAGAATATTCCCTGTATACAGTTCCTGTGCAGGGGATATAAATAAGGTCTGTGCATTTGTATTGTAGGAGAGGGGATGCTGACAAAACAGGCAAAACCACACAGAATATGTGTGTCATTTTGCTTAGGGCACATAGCATTTTTTGACTTTCGCTGATTGTCTTTTATCTTTTCTGTCAATAATTTCCATATTTCTTTCAATACAATTCTATGCTTCAAAATGATTTCCTCAAGGCCTCCCAGACCAGCTCAGAGAGACAGACTCAGTTTGGCCCATCAAATGAAAAGTCCAAGAGCTGAACCCCTAAAATGATGTCATTTTTATTGAGTCACTATTCATGGTCCTATTATCCCTGGGCCATTTGTGTCAGTATGAAGAGTCACACAATGCTCTCTCTCTGTACCGATGTCACTGGTCAAGGTAACTAATGGTAATTGTGATGCTCCTGATGCATATGAACAGAAAAGGCAAATAGCCACAGAGACAAATAAAATATAATAACTAATACAAATATACCATTTCATTCCAACACTTTCCCCAATTATTTTTCCAGAGAAAAGTGGGGGAATATCTAAAGCCAGCTTGAGTCAGAACAATGGCATTTTACAACACTGTGCCTGAAAGCAACTGATTTAAAAGCCATTGCATACAGTGTTTTATTGCATGTATAAGTAATCACACCAAGGAAAAGCTCCTTAAAAAAACTGTAGCACTTTCAGGATGCTTTTGACTTGAGCAGCAGGGAGCCATATCTCTGAAGCTTGGGACACTAGTTCTTGTAACACCTGCATCTGACATATTGATGTGAATCTCATGTCTTTTTATCTCTAAATATACAGCCCCATATCTTTTTTTCTCAAGCTAGAGTTTGTTCTTTGTATTCAATGATTATCAATAATTTCCAAGTGCATCACTTGCTTTCACAGTAGCCAGTGACAGACCGATGCAGCGTATGTCAAAGCCACACACGTCATAGAAACACCTTGTGAAGCAAAATGCAGCAAAGACACGAATTTAACATTCAGCTCTGGATAATATTTGTGTAAAGAAGACAGCTGCGTCATGCCTTGATCATTTGAATGGGAACAGTAATATGTATACTTGTTTCTGTACACAGTTTATCTGAGACGCCAGTCAGATATTGGCTCAATGCCCTTCCTCTTCTCAACAAACACAGTAAATTTCCACTAACACATTTCCCATGCATTATGGATCTACAGTTCTTTCATTAAAGCTGAAGAACGTCTTCTTCTTCTTTAATCCCTTCAAGTTCCTACTTAGTGTGACCTCTAATCTACTCTGTTTACATTATTTAGCCCCGCCCCCTTTCATTCACCGAGGGAGTGGAGTGGTTGAAGGAGAGAGAAGAAAGATGAAGGATAGTTAGAGATTCCAAGCATACCTGTACTCAACCCCCCCCCCCATTGAACATGGTAAAGAAAATTGATGTCAACAACAGCTAATGTTGTCCCAAGCAATGTTTCTGTTGAGCCACTACATTCATATATTCATGATATATTTAAGAAGATTCAGTGAGTAGTTGGTTATTGACAGCTGAATGTAGGGTCTGTGTGACATGTCTGTACAGTAGGAGTCTCCTGGACCTACTGTTTGCTTAACATTGCATCTGCCAGCGAGCATCTTTCCTCAGAACAGAACAGTTAAGTAGCCACTGAGTAATTTACAAAGGAATCTGTCTCTCTATTTCTATATTTTTGTTGTTGTTTGTTTTATTTAGCGGGGCAGAGGTATGAAACCTACAGTATCTCTCCCACCGAGACAGTTTGTGCGCTTCATCGAGGGATAGATGGGTCACTATATGCACTTTAATTCCACTGGGCTCTGCAACGTTTCAGAGAAATAAGGGAGCCTTACTGTTTGGCTACCCACACAGAGAGTGCTGGCTTTGGGCAAATCCATTAGCGGACCACTGGTGGAGCTGGTAAGGTGCAGGGGTCCAAAAGTGTAGCCCGCCAAGCCAGAACTACAATTCATTCAAGAACTCTCTAAAATTAGAGGCAGTGTTTTTTTGTATTTGCATAAGTTTAGACAAACAAAGACAAACACTCTCACAAAACAAAAAGCCCACAAACACAGCATTAAAGTATAGCCTTGGTTGAGGTCGAGTTTATGTTCATGTAATGAGACTAATTCTGCCACAAGGAGTACAGCAGTTCAGGATGTAATGAATGGGTAAACACACTAAACAAGCTATTTCAGAATATTTACATAAAATGAAATGGTTAAGTAATGTGTGCACAGTAAACTTTAAAAAAATGCAAAAGTTGTTTGCAATAGTTTCTTGTAAAAGGACATGCCCGCCACAAACAGAAACCAAGAGGATGTGAAGCATGAAGTCAACAGTCCTACACTAAAAACACCTCTGCCTGACAACTCCATGCGTGGAACGTGTTTCTGAAATCTCTTTTGGACAAACCTTAGCTGGATGCTGATGCAATGGGTCAACAATGTTAATGCTGCTAACCCAATGGTAATGAGTTTGCTACCTTCACCTTCATCCAGGGGTCACCCACAAAACACAGTGGAATAATGGATATAAAGCAAGTTCAGAATATGCATGGTGGGATTCCCTTAACGGTTTATCTAGAGTTTAACTACAGTCGTATTATAAGAGGTAACAAAATCATTGACTAGAATTTACAGTATATTGAAGACACTCTCAGTTAAATGGTCTATGCAGGGCTGCAAAGAAAACAAAACAGAATCTTGTCATATTCTGGCTATATTACTGTATGATTTAATATGCGCTATATACATGTAATCACTGCCTGTCAAACATGCTGACAACACAAAAGAAAGTTAGAGCTCAGTCCACTACCAAGCCCGGTAAAGGTGCCATAAGCAATGTTTTAGACGAAAATAGGCACAAAAATGAATACAAGAATGAATTTAAATATGTATTTAAAACCATGTAGGCAGGATGGTCGATGGTCAATGCAGCATCTAGAACAAACAACAGAATGGAGTCTTGGCCAGCAGCTCAATTGTCGATTCTCAATTTAACCTTTTATTATCTAAATAAAATCTACCTGGGGACAGATGGAATAGATAATTTGCATTTAATACCTCAAAATCAGCACCATTCAGAAATTCTTCCATCATGCTGGCATTTGTGTTGGCATTTCCACTGACCCAGTAACTCCCTGGCTGTTTTTATTTTGTATTTTTAAAAAAAGCAGCTTATCCTCTAAGATGCTCCAGCAAATAATAAAAAGAGATCTTCTGTCTTTCTATGGTTTCTGTATGAGAAAATACAAACACACAAAGCACGCCTGCTGCCACAATAATTCCCAGTGTTGCTAAGCGCACAATACAAATCAATGTAGTTTTTATCCCCACATTCAGCCACCGCAGGCTTCACTGGGAGTTTACTCAAAGTGTCAGGCAACAATGGGGGTATTCTTTTCAGCGCGTTTTACATGACATGACATAAACAGGCTGGTCTGTGCAGTAGAAACCAAGTAATAGGATTCTGCATCTTTCTTGTAATTGTGAGTTTTCTCAATAAAAATAACATCCCCTGCCCCGGTGCCCCCAACTCTTACTGAATATATCCAACAAGTGAATGTTACCTGTTCATGCTTGGTGAGCCGAGTCTTGTTGTGAATGTCCGAGGAGACCAAGTTGAACTCTTGTTTTTCAGCAAGTATCCTCAGTAGGATGACGACCGTTCGACTGCCGCACTTCCCCACACGGTTATACACCACCTGGCTAGGAAACTGCAGCACCTGCGGTCAACATGAACATTTAGGGAAAGTTCAAGTAAATCTTAAAATGATCTTCGTACTGTATGTATGTTTTACTGCAGAGAAAATGTCTTTTTAAATACTAGTGGGAAAAAAAATAGGGGAAATGAGTAGCAAACTGTGACAGTTTGCAAATCAGATGAATGGCTTTCTCTTTGACCTCTAGTCTAGATTTATTGATTGATAGTACATTGTCTCTCCCACAATGTCTTTGCATCTGGTACTTTCTTAATTCACATACATGTACGTGAACATAAACAACACGTGCTTGCTTAGTTTAATTGTGTTGCTCTGACGTGCATAGGCATTTTTTCCATTGGTCATTAGTATAAATGTTTGTGAAGTTAAAACTATAAATCACTGCATTGCAGACTGCACACACGCACGCACTCGCGACTAAACAATTATACAAAAAGCCCTGAATCAAGAATGAAACTGAGAGACAATATGTTGCTGGAAACTGGAACAAATTAGACAGGTGATTTAAGAGAGATTTAAGGGATAATGGCTTCTCTTTAGAAAATAAGGACATATATTACAATAAAAAGAAGACAGTATAACAGTTATTTTAATATAATTTAGGTCTTAAACTTTCCAGTTTAATAGGTGCTACGGTTACATGATATTGGCTAACTGATCACATTTTAAACAAATAGCAAATGGACAGCATATGGTAAAATAGGGGCTTGTTCTGCATATACTCATTGATATTTTCCTCTGAATCCGATTTTAAAAATATTAATTGTGAATTAATGGATAGGGCTTCACCGATGAGTAATAGGCTGAATATTAAATTATCTCAGTCATCATACTGTAGAGTGAAAGAGAGAAAATATACAAATAAAATATAATAAAAACAGTGAGGTTACTGTTTATTTTCTATACCAGAATGAGGACACTTGAGGAGAGGGAAGACATTATCCAAAAATCCCCTAAAATACAAAATACCGGAAGAAAATTTACTTTTAAAGTAAAATTATAGTCAAACAAAAACAGTAATTAAAAGCAAGTTCTGGATAGCAGCACAACATTCCTCGGACATAATTTGCAAAGTAACCACAGACTTCTCAGTTTATTATAATAATAGGACTGACAAAATACATTCTAGGAAATCCTTCTCCACTGATATTGACCTACTGATACCTCAAAAGTATAGTGCTGCGCATCACAGTAACGAATAGGCCAAGAATGTGTTTAGTCTTTTCTGGTGTCTATCTGGTCTGCAAACCAAATCCCCTTCTGCCATAGACAGGATTCACTGTATCCTTTCAATTTGTCATATTTTTCCTTCCACCACAGACATACAGCTTGTGATTCTGTTACACACTGTGAATGCTGTTTGGATTGACAGGGATCCAGTCAATAGAGGGTCTGCAATGTAAAAACCCAGTCATACATATCAGTGTTTTCCATCACGTCTGGTCCTGTCATTTCCCAAATCTCTCAAAAAGTCAAGCAAGAGTCAAGCTGTTGCTGTGGTATTTATGGCTCTGATGTTGCCAAGCTGATATTCAAGAGAGCAAGAAATGAGTTGACCGGTGTGCTCAACATCTCTTAACATTTCTCTGCAAAACATATTTGCCATTTCAGGTCAAGTCAGGTATATTTTAGTGCATTATCATAATGTCTCAATCATAACACACAAAATAAAAACTTCTCATAAATAATGCAAGGACAATATATCAAAATATCAATCCAGATACCATACAGTAGCCAGCTCTTGGGTGATTTAGTATAGGACACACAAGAAAGTACGCTAGTATATTGCAGTGTTACCACACACACTAGAGGTCTTCACATGTCCTCCGAGACCCTAAATTCCGAGACATGACCCGAGACCCGACCGCCTTGGATTAAACTTTGAGTGACTACTCGGATCTGGTCGGGTCTGACATAAATGCTATGATTCTCGGGTAAATACGATTTACTAATTGGACTTGATAATTAACACATTTTTATATGTAGCTTAATATATATAAAAAAGCAATTACAAAATGTTGAAACAGAAAAAAAAACAGCATTTATTTTGTCATGGTTTGAGGAAACAGCAGATTCAGTGGCGCTGGTGAGCGATACTATTGCAAGCGCCCCACCCCTGAACATGTAGGCAACTTGCTTATACTTTGACGTGCTTGTGGATCTGACCATGGTCCCTGCAGGGTCCTTGATAGGAATTACAAATTGCGTTCCTCAGCCAGCTTCTCTGCACTATTCCTTGACTATTGATGGCGTCATCTGTTGCGACACCATTTTAAGGTTCTGTTTATTCATTTGGTAAATGAGTATGGGTCTGCTTTAAAATAAAATCCACGGTACACCCGTTTTGTTGTCGGGTCCATTCAGAACGGATATCAATTCATGGGTTTTTAATTTATGCAAATCGGGTCTGGTGAAAAAGGATTTGGTTAATTTCGGATCGGGTCAAATTTTTTAGACCCGTGAAGACCTCTATGACACACTTAAAGACTCCTATAGCATGTATTTGAGAGTTGCAGAGAAGCCTATGTGACCGGGGGGAAATAAAGGAATGCTAAAATATTGTCTATCCAAACACGTGGGGAACACGTACACTTCAAGCAGACAAACCCACAGCTGTGAAACCAGCCGTAGCAACACTAACCACCATGCTACCCCATTGATTAAATGCTCTCTTTTCTGTTCCATCAACACGCAACACAAACATCAGCACTAAGTACTTACTGGTAACCTGCATTTTAAATACTTAAATATGCTCATAAAGATACTATGTAAAGCAAAGCTTTTTGTGTAAAACCTTTCTAAATACAATTAACATGCTTCAGACATAACGAGACATCTATTCTGAGAGATGTCTGGCTTTACACTCTCATTTACGTTACACATTTCTTGTCCTCTACAAATAGAATATCCCCACATTCCAACTGCAAAGGTTTTTACATGCATACTGTATCATTTCCTATATTAAGATAATCCTCAGGCTTTTGTCAGTGTGGGTTTCAGAGAACACCAACATTATGAGAGATATAGTTTATGTAGTCTTACTGCTAACATGGTAGCAGTAGGATAGCATAGCCTATTTGGGGAGACACACAACATAGATAGCTATTGCAGTTATGGGGGAAATAGGAGACTCAGTGATGTAAATATTGGGCAGGCAGAGTGTTAACAGTCAACTAGTTCCCATGCATGATTTAAAACCAATCATAACTCCAAAAGAATCATAAGTTTTTGTCAGTTTTCCTACAGCTCACAAAATTCTAGTTTATTTTTGTAGTCACACACTGGCCTTCTTCAAAATAAACATGTAATGACAAAAATGCTGAAGAAATATCACAAACTATTTCCATAGTGTGTTAAGATATTTCCTCCAATGACTCTGTTTCAAGCAACTCAGCCTGTGGTCTTCCTGTTTGCACCCTGCGGCTCGACATTTTTCAGACACTGTTGTCTCCTCTATCGGATGGTCTCTGGAGACAACGATACACCTTAAGACAGATGTTAGCTTAGTCCAGTCTTCATACATTTAGCGTGCTAAAAAAATGAAACGAGCTTTGAGAGACCATGTCTGACAACATTAAGGGAAGCCTGCTTGAGGCTACATGCTCTCCATTAAAATCACACTTTTCACAGTGAAAATAAATTCCAGAGCTTCTGTGTTCATGCCATATAATTAATAGGATATAAGGCTGATTGGCTCACAAAACAGGCAAGCTGTTAGGCTTTCAGTCCTAACTCCAGTGGAGGCAGATAGATACATTATCTGAACAATACTAGAATCATAAAATTGACATCTAATGTGGATTTTTAAAGCGTGGGTTGATACCCCGCCAAGTGGGGAGATGATTTTACAATATTAATTATTCCATCCATCCATCCATCTTCTCCCGCTTATCCGGAGTCGGGTCGCGGGGGCAGCAGCTTCAGTAAGGGACC
>JAODUK010001877.1:0-12500 GCA_027564635.1 Typhlichthys eigenmanni
ACTTATAGGCAACAGGGTCTCCTACTGATCAGGAAGTGACCAACTCTCAGCAGTTTGCAGAGGCTGAAATGTTGGTGCGTCTAGGTGACAGCAGTGTATCCAAATTTCTGGCATTATTTGTTTAAGAATCCAAAACTAGCAGGTTCTACTAAAACAGCTTGTTACTGCTGAAGAAGTGGGGTACATTGTAAAAACGCCACACATAAATATACTATCCATATAGCAGCTGTTGAAAGGAAAGAGAATAGGAAATGTGTGATTGACACAGGGAGGTTTCAGTCTATTTAATCACTCAGTCACCAGAATCAGTCACCTGATAGAAAACCTCAAAAAGTGATCGCATGATTGTGTGCGTGTGTGTCCAAATGGAGCGCAAGTGTGCCACCTTGTGGTCCGGGTTGGCTAGGGCGGCCTGCTCAACTTGTGCACCATCCTTTAGATGACTCACTTGAAATGTTTGGAAAATGGTCTCAGTTTCTTCCGTCGTCTGATACATAATAGGTCTATAGTCAGGACTGGACTCTCGGATATTCTGGATGTGATAGCATTTCCATTGGCTGTTAGCGTCTCACAAGCTACATTTAATTTCAGCAGTAAACGTAGCCTACTAATTTTTACAAGACCTGTAAACAGCCGTTGTTTAAGTAGTTTTAAGGGCTGTCAGGCGATTAAAATTTTGTATTCACGATTAATTGTACCCTATATATTTTATATATATATTTTAAGATATGCCCGCTTTGTAGAAATATTTGTATTTATTTTTATTTGCATGTGTGAAGTAACCTACTGTAGTAAAGATATTATGATATGTAGCCGGGCCATTTGTAGGCGTTACCTCTACTTAATGACTGATCATTTGTACCCCATCTGCGCAGACAGATACCACCACAGCTCCTGCTAGAGCCGTCTTTCCTCTACTCGGCTGAACTTGTCAACAACATGCGTAGGATGGCCGAAGAAATTCTACCAATCAAGGAACAGTGAGTTAACTTGATTATTTACAAAGTTGTTTTTACTGTTTGGCTACTTGATATATTTTACCGATGTTTGTTGACTGACTAGTTCAACACTAGGCTATTTCTGCGCTTAAAATACTGCAATGGTTTATAAGAGGTACCGAGCTTCCGGCGTCAAATTCATAATAAGTTACTCTAAGCTCAAATGATCTTTTACAAACTTTACTTCTTCATAATATAGGCTAATGACTGTGATAAACCATGTGTATGGATTGGATTCCGGGTTCCAGCAGTGATAACGGAACTAAAGCAGGGTCAAAGTTCAGAAACATTATATGATCCGTCTTGTTTAGCAGCTCTTGGATGACGAGCTGGCTCCCATCCTGGTGCCCGACTTCCCCCTCCCAGCTCAAAGATGCCGAGGAGAAAATGCTGAAGGGTATGAATGTTACATTTTACATTTAGTTCAGTTGTCCGTGAGTCTCAAAGTTACAGTCGCCTGTCCGTTTTCCCTCTGCAGGCGTGACCCGGCCCTACTCCAGGCAGCATGTGCGAATCTCCGACGACAACTTCATGTGGACGCTGGCCTTGACCCCCCAACCCCTCACCCCCGGGCCCCGGAGGACCCCCCTGGTGCTGCTGCATGGCTTCGGGGGAGGGGTGGCCCTGTGGACGCAGAACCTGGACGCCCTGTCTGTTGGTGGGCCCGTCTATGCCCTGGACCTGCTGGGCTTCGGCCGCAGTAGCCGGCCTCAGTTCAGCAGCGACCCGGAGGAGGCTGAGGACGAGTTTGTCCAGGCCCTGGAGGAGTGGCGGGACCGGGTGGGACTGCAGGACATGCTGTTGCTAGGACACAACCTGGGGGGGTACCTGTCTGCTGCGTACACTCTGAAATACCCACGCAGGTGTGTGTGTGTGCGTGCAGGAACATGGTTTATTCTTTCTCCAGGGTCATTGATCATGAGGTGCGTTTGTTTCCGTTGTGTGCAGGGTGAAGCACCTTCTGCTTGTGGAGCCGTGGGGGTTTCCAGCTCGCCCGGAGGACCCCAACCACAGTTCCATCCCCGTGTGGATCAGGGCCATGGGGGCTTTCATGAGCCCCTTTAACCCTCTCGCTGGCCTCCGGCTGGCCGGACCGCTGGGTGAGAACACACACGCACGCACGCACGCACGCACGCACGCACGCACGCACGCACGCACGCACACACAACTTCAACGTTGTGTGTGCTTCAGCTTTGCAACCATACTTCCCCCGGAACCCAAAGACTTTGGTTTCCAATCCAAAATGTCCGACCTGTTGACTGCAGGGAACTGCCCCAAGAGCCCTTCCTGCACACACACGCACAGTATTCTTTCACCCTTCCAGTATTCTCTTCATATTTCTTCGTATTCTGTTCATATTTTATAAGCCTGAGCATGATCTTAGGTCGTTGAGGCCCTATGTTCACTTTACAGATGGTCATATCTAGGTTTGTCACTTTAAGAATCAATTACTTCTTTTTAATATTGCATCTCATTACTTATTTGTCTCTGTCTCTCACACACACACACACACGCACACACAGACTAATGGCGTACAATCATACACTGTTTGTTGGGTTCACTGTGTGTATATCCATCTTAACATCAGTTGTTCCTTTCTCTGCTGTCTCCTCTTCTCGTGCACTCCTCTCAGGACCCCTGCTGATTCAGGTCATCAGGTCCGACTTCAAGCAGAAGTTCTCGTCGTTGTTTGAGGACAACACCGTGTCTGACTACATCTACCACCTGAACGCTCAGGTTCCCAGGTGGGAAACTGACATCTCTCCATTGTTTTGTTAAGAATGAGGCGCTCATACGTACCCGACTCAGTTTCCAGGACTTTGGCTAAACCACTGCATCCAAGACGTTCTTGATAAAGGAATTGCATAACGATTGAAGGCAAATCGATAATCTTTACCGGGTATAATTGAAAGGTCCTAGCTCTTATTCCTTGAAATAAATTTGGCATTATTCATTTAATTTGGTTGTTTGTTATTGTTTTTTTTATATTTCTCTTGTGTATATAGGTTATTAATCGGCACAGAGCACCTTACTATGAATATGCAGCTTTATTTCATCATCCTTGCCTTTGTAGTGGAGAGACGGCCTTTAAGAACATGACCGTTCCCTATGGCTGGGCTAAGAGGCCCATGCTGGAGCGGATAGGGCAGATCCACGCTGACATTCCCATCTCCTTCATTTACGGCTCACGTTCCAACATTGACAGTGACTCTGGGTACGCCGTCAAGAGGGACAGGCCAGATGTGGAAATCAAGGCGAGTCATTAATAATCTCCTGCATGGTGAAGTCCAGACAATTCCAATAGAAAATCACCTGGCAGAACAAATGCGTGAGATGCAGTTGGAAATGATCATATGAGACATATGGTGTCTTCTAGATGAGCTCTCGCTGTGTGTGTGTGTGTGTGTGTGTGTGTATGTGTGTGCGTGCATGCCTTTTGTCTTCAAGTTACCTCCAGTGTTTGACAGTTTCTGTCACCATTTTATTCATGAATGTTCTGCAATGTGTGTGTGTGTGCATGTCAGGTTATCCGAGGAGCAGGACATTATGTGTTTGCTGACCAGCCAGAGGACTTCAATCAGACAGTCCTTCAGATCTTAGCCCAGAGAGAAGCTGCAACAAATGGAGAAGAGGAGCAGCCTGCCTCAAAAGGTTGAGACCTTAACTGACAAGAACCGGAATAATTCCTCGGTATTGCCCTCTCGTGTGTTGTGTTTTTTTTTTTATCTATCAAGGATAGTCTACTTACCATAAAAGTTCTGGCTCCAGCTGTGTGACGTTTGTAAGGGTCAAATGATGTCACCGGCTCTCAAGTAGGTCTGTCTCCAGAGTTGTGATAATCTTGATATAAATACATTTTCTAAATAAACATGAAATATATTAAGTCTTATGGTTTACTG
This sequence comes from Typhlichthys eigenmanni, assembly GCA_027564635.1. Taxonomy (NCBI): domain Eukaryota; kingdom Metazoa; phylum Chordata; class Actinopteri; order Percopsiformes; family Amblyopsidae; genus Typhlichthys; species Typhlichthys eigenmanni. The sequence continues at coordinate 3,899 of JAODUK010001877.1, forward strand.
GTTCACATTGTGTTGAATTAGAAATGTATACTTGGCTAGATATTAGTGGAACTATTGAGCAACTTAAAAAAACACTCCATCATGTTTTTATATATTCTAGAAAATAAGAACTGAATGTTCTTCTCTCTGAACCTTCACCGTTTTCTTAGGAGGAATGTCTAACTAGGGCAAAGGGCTCTAGCAGTAACGTTCTGATTCATGTCATGATTATGTCTTGCCTCCAGGTGGCAGTACCGTAACGGTAAATTCCCCTCACCACACTACCTGTCTAACATGCATGCTGGGCTTGGCTACTGACCCAGGAGACCTGGGCAGCCATGTCTAAGAGAAGGAAAACACTGACAGAATAGGGTCAGAGGTGTGTGGATCTATGGGTAAAAATAGGCTGCCTTCCATCTCCTGGGTAATCATGAGCAGAGCTCATACAAAGCACAGATGTGTCTTATTTCTTTTTTGCCACAAACAAGGACAACAAACTAGGATTGTGTGGGTGGGATAATGAGAAGGTCACAAAGAGGAAAGAATAGACTGATGTTAATCAGCATGGACTCAATAGTCTATAGATTTATTTGAAAGTATATTGATCCAAGGCCATGAGACATGGTTCACCATTGTCCTGTCACTTTAAGCAAGGGTTCCCCAATCCTAGTCGCAGAGGGCGGCTGCCCTGCTCAAACACATCTGATTCAAATGAATAGCTCGTTAAAATGTTTAATGATTCATTTGAATCAGGCCGTGCGAAACCGGCGGAGCTAACCTTCGGTACCGCTGAAGGCTTATTACCAGGTCAATGAAGGTGTACAATACCATGTTTTAAGTGTGTGAATATTTTCCAGCTTCTAGCAGACATCTTATTGTCCAACCCAGGACTGCATGGCATTTAACAATTTAATTTATGTCACCTGTCACAACACCAGATAAACCCAGCCTCTCGGAACCATCTCCTGGCAACAGGGTAGCCACGGAGACAACAGTGATAGGCCAGACATGCAGGAAGTGCTGTGTTCCGATGAGGAAATACTGTCTTATTTTGGAAGGAATGCAGCTTGTGTGAAAACAAATTGTAACAAACTGTAATTACATGTACAAATCAGTGCACAATGACCAGGTTCTCCTCTCTCCCTTTTTCTCTGTCTCTCAGCCTCTCTCTTATAGACAGACACACATGCATATTTTCAGTCATGCATAAGTAAAGATAATTTCAGTGAAAATAAATTGTGACGGGAGTAATTGAATAAATAAATGTGTAGCCCACACAAACTGACAAACAAGAGATGGCAGACTACCTGCCCACCAGTTTTGATCAGACATCAAATGTTTGTAGTCCAAACATTGTATCAGGAAGGGAAACCAGTCTGTCTGTCTGACTGTTGATGTGTGTTACAGTACAGTAGGGGTGCAGCTAAAGACACCTAGCCAGAGTCCAAATCTGTGTGGTGGAGGATAATCTGTGCTCTCTGGGTTCACTTCAACATAGTGAGCCCCATTGATGGAATTACAGGAGACAGGCTCAATGAATTTAGTTTGTGACAAGCTGTCTAGAGTAATGAGACATATTGTACATCATTGACAGGCAGATCCATGCTTCTCTTGTATAGTCTGAGCAGGGACATTATAATTGACATATGAATGACTAATTACATTTGCTAGACAAATATATGGTTGGTCATTTTGTAACTGAAATGACAGTATCGGCCTAATACTGGTGCCCAGTGCCCACGACATATCTTCTGTGTCAATTAACACAAAGTACCAAGTAGGTAAGAGTCATTTTACCTTTAGCATTGTGTCATAACTAACTAAGATAGGAGAGCTATTCAAAGAGTGTATAACATAAATAACATAAATATGTAAACAACTCTGCAGGGGTTTTATAACAAAGACTACCTAACTATACATGTTGAATGAAAGCATTACAGCATACAGTATGTAGTGCTGTATGGAGATATAAAGCAGATACAGTATATTCCCTATAACACCCAATGTTATCTGATACAGTAAACGCTGTTTTGTAAACAACTTCTCTCTGTTACTATTATTTTCTATTTGTTATAAGATTATAAGATTAAGTAAGATTAGACTACACTCTCCCTTCCAGCCACATTCAGTAATCATGATGTTCTGGTTAGGCACACAAAGACATCGCCTCAGTCTACACTCACCTCAGTGTCAAACGTGCACGTGTTTGTGGCACTAGAGATGTACCAACAGTCAGTAGCTGTGCCTCAGCAAGCTGCTTTTAGTCTGAAGAGGTATGTGTGTGTGCTTTTGTAAACCTATAGGCCAGGGCTATTCAATTCCAGTCCTGGAGGGCCACTGTGCTGCATGTTTTAGTTGTCTCCCTGCTCCAACACACCTGATTCTAATGAATTGGTATTTAGAAGCCTGATAACAACCCAGTCATTAGAATCAGGTGTGTTGGAGCAGGGAGACACCTAAAACATGCAGGGCAGCGGCCCTCCAGGACTGGAATTGCATAGCCCTGCTGTAGGCTTTTGCACTGACTTAATTACTATGCAAGGCAAGAACACACATACTACAAAATAAAAGAGGATTAACCCCTGCTGTTTACTGTCAGCATCTGTGAAACTGTCATTGTCCCTGAACAATATTGGGGTTTTAAAGCAATACCAGATTTAAAACGTATTTCATAGGCATATGCTACAATCATGGCTCAAGGATTGTAAGACCTAATATAGAGGATGTGGCAGGGTTGAGTTGTGTTGTTTCAGAGACAACATGAAATATATGTTATGAATTATAGAATGGTGTTTGTACACATTGTGACCAGCATCCACTTGGCACTTGTGCCACACTGTGTATGGGATAGGTAGCAATGTACTTGTGTGTTAATAATAATCCTGCAGGTTATTTTAGGTTGACCTCATCCATGAGCAGACAGAGTAGCATAGATGTGGCAGGGATTAGTGAGCTCTGGGTCCATTCATGAAAATAAAACATCAAGGACAGTATACTCAGGCGCGCACACACACACAAAACAGCTTTGTAATCAGGCCATAAATTCCACTTAGATGCAACCTATACTGAAACACCCAGGTAGTTTCATGTTTAGTATCACTAGTGTGTCTACATAGCCATACTTTCACCATACGCAAATTGAGCTGCAATAGAACCCAATGGAGACTTTGTGTGTGTGTGTTTTATTTAATTATATGTGATTAAATGTATAAAGGAAATTGGGAGATTCTATAAACATAATATAAAAAAATATCTTCACACACCTATAAATTTCATTCACATTTTTATTTATATAGAGTTCTATCAAATACATACAGTACAATATGCTCAAACTGACTGAATGGCACATCCAGATTTTGTTCATTTTGCATTATTGCTATTGCTGAGGCTAGTAGAGCGTGACATTTCTGGGAGATGCACTTGGATTAACCATGATGAACAAGTTGCTACAGGAAGATACATGCACTGTTGATTCACTGTGGTGAGTCAAACATCCATGAATGAACAGGTGTCATTCTTTTTTATTTTATTATGCTAAACGCAGGTCCTAGACTACAGAATGTGCAAGGTTCTGACCCAATTCAGATTTTAGCAGCTCACCTAGTCAGACTGTGGGGTTAATCAGAACCCTGTAAATCAAACAGGTGTATTTTACAAAGCAGGATCATCTATTTTTGCTATAAGCCTTGGTTTTGGATTCACTTAATTCACTTCAATTAAGCACCACTGAAAAAGTCACCAGAACTTTGTAATTTGTGACTATTTAAAGTGGGATTTTACTTTTAAAATGCTGTTTAGCATACCCTCAATATTAAATACTCATGATGACAAAGTAACTACAGATTATCTTTTGTAGAAGATACAATTTCTTTAAATTAATAAAACAATCTAAAAAGTCCATGGAGAATGAAGATATGAAGATTGTTCAAATGATTCAACCAGTGTAAGGACTTAATTTTAAGGTAAGGAAGCTACAGAGGATTGCTTTGTAAAACACCACCGTGGTCCCCTGGGAACAGGCGTGAGAAACACAGGCCTAGTATCTAGTCCTCAGGTCTACAGCAGCAATGCACATCTACTGTTGCTACTAGAAGCTTTCTACTGCAAGCCTTCGGTTATTCACAGAATTATGTACAAATATTGCAGTGAGGCCATACAGAGACAAGTGAGCCTGTTCTCTTTCCACGACTGCAGAGTATGTTGGAAATATAAAAATAAAACAGTGATTGACCACAAAACACTGTGTGCAACCATCCATTTAGTATTTAACCTGACCTGTTCTCAGTTAATGAAGACACGGTCCTAAGCATCTAGTGTAGTCAGAATAAAAATTGTTTAATGTTACATGATCGTCTAAAAACAAGTTAAAAAATAAATAAAAGATTGAAAAAATCTTCAATACCATAAATATTTGACAAAACAATTTGTGCAACATGGCTAACATGATACATCAGTGATGAGCTCCTCCAATCTCAAAGAGAGAGAGAGAGAGTTTGTGTGTCTGTGTGCGTGTGTGTATGTGAGTGACTCACTGAAGTGAAGATTGTTCCTAAGCGAAGTCAATTAACACTCCCGCCCCACTTTAACCATTCTGATAGTCAAAATATTTTTTGACCATTGAGGATGGTGTATCGGTGTATATGTGCCTGTCCCAGAGTCCTTCTCTATGACACATGAGGACTAAGTGCTAAAGTAAATGGAATTTTGGGGCACCCCTGCCCACGTGTGCCATTTGCCCCCACATGAAGTGACATCACTGTTCCTCATCTCTTGGGACAAGAGCATTAGGTAAACTAGAGAGGTGAGGGACATTCTCAAACTGTTGCCTCAGAATGATGACAAATCAAATCTGGAGTGATGAGCAAGAGCGCGAGAGAGAGAGAGAGAGAGAGAGTGTTAAAGTTAGGGCCAAAATACACCAAGATGACGGCCGCTTCAACTGCTCCTGAACAAAGTCAGCACAGCTCTTTTAGATGATTTTCACAACAGGCCTCTCCATTCAGCTCCAAATTAAATCCGACCAGCTTTCCAAACACACCAAGCTAGCCAGAGGCTATGCTAGCCTGGGTGTGTTTTTGCCCTACCAGTGGTGTGTCCCCTCAGATGACCTGACAGCAGTTGTGGGGGGCCGGGGTGTAGAGCAGCGCCTCCTTGGGGCTGTGGCGGGTGTTGACGGACATCATCTTGTCGCTCAGGGGCATCTGCAGCACCTGGTTCTTCAGGTTGCGCTGGTTCTCCCGGGCCAGGTCCAGCTCGTCCAGCCTCAGGGGGCCTGAGCGGGACCCCTCGAGGAGGGGGTCCGCCAGCAGGTCTCCGGGGGCGGGCTGGTGGTGGAGGTGGGCCCTGGGTGTGGGGCCCCCCAGGAGAGAGACCCTGTCCAGGCTCCCGGTGGACCCGCCCATGCACATTCTCCACACAGGCCGGTCGTGGGGCTCTCCGGCCCCAGCCCCGGCCCCGCCCACGGCCAGGCTGTGGAGCTGGGAGCTCAAGCACAGGCTCATGAGCTTCAGGCTCTCCACCAGGCCGCTGGTGGTCCTGGAGACCCCGCGACTTTGGCCTGACCCGGGGCTGGCCTGACCCGCCCCCCCGGCCCCCCCCCTGCCTTGCTCGGAGGGCGCGCGCTCCTTCTCTACCTCCTCCCCTTGCTCCTCCCCTTTGTGGAGCACCGGAGCGCTCACTCGAGCCGCCAGGCCGTTAGCTGCAGACGAAGATGACGAAGGTGAGGAAGACGAGGCGGAGGAGGTGCCCTTGCAGTGGAGCAGCACCTGCAGGGAGGACACACCCCCTCCCTCCGCCTCCTCCTCCTCCTCCTCCTCCCCCTCCCCCACCTCATCCTCCTCCACACAGGACAGCCCAGGGCCGGGCCCCAGGCTGCGGGGCTTGGCTGGGGCCTTGGGCCTTTCCTGCTGCCCCCTCCGCTGGGTGTAGCCGCTGCCCTGCAACTGGCTGAGGTCCGGCAGGGCGGTGCACGGCCCCCTGTGGAGGCTCTCGGCGCTGCGGGCTGGAGACTGGGGGCATCCGGGGTGCGAGATGGAGGGGCCACCCAAGCCGTCGCCGACGTCCTGGTGGATGTCCATTCTGCTGGGCCAGGACTGCCTGGGAGAGGGCAGGACACACTATGAATACATACACACACACACACACACAGCAGGCACAACTATGGTCTGTGTGCATATGTGTGTGCTCTTATACCTAAACTGGGCCTTGCTGGGGCTGGCAGAACGTGATTGGCTGTGCTGTTCCTTTTCCTGCTTCTCCCTGAGAATCCTCTCAGCCAACAGGAAGTAAGTGGCCGTGATGTGATTGTACTTATCTGACTCCAGAGCCCTGAGAGAGAGAGAGAGCGCTATCAGTTGGTGCTGAGACAATTACCCCCCCCCCCACTCTTTGGCCAGTCTCACAACACTGTTTTCCACACAGCAATCAGAGTAAACCAATTACCAAGCAATGCAAATAAATATATTTAGAATACTGTAAAGAAGAAACTAAAAGCCAAAGTAGATTTGAATGGCCCTTAACAGAGAATATGAATTGGCAGATCACAACTGATAGAGATAGAAAACAAAGGCTAACTGTACAGACTTAGTGATCACAAATTGCACTGTAAAATATATCCATTGATTTCACGGTGAAAAACTGTCAAATCATGACGGTAAAAAAACTTAAACTCTAAAATAGTTTAATACAGCTTCTGTAAAAGTGAAACACCGTAAAAATACAAATCAGCCAAAACAATAAATTTTCTTTTGCAAAAAATACATTCCTCCACTGTTAAATATTGTTTCACTTTTCTAGCTTTATATTTAGCAGCTAAGAGTGTAATTTACGCTTTGATTAGAATATTCCCCAGAATGCATTTCATTATTTTAATATGGTAATGAAACTTGAAAAATATGATATTAATCAGATTTGTTTTCATCATTAAACTGATGTATTACTTATATATTCACTGATTTATGCATGTATTTGCAAAACATTTTGTTGGAAACATGAGTGAGACCATTTGAAATATACCCTAGCCTGTATGTTAAAGAAAGGGTTTCTTAACATATCCTATATCAGCGATTGTGATATAGTAAGCAGCTCTCAAATCTGTTTCCTTCATTATCAAAGCTTAAAAGTGCTATGTACTATATTTTAACACTAAAATTGCCAAGAATCTCGGTATACCTAAAACCGCCAATGAGCAAAATGTACCTGTGCGCCTAGATACTGTTTCTAGTTCCAAAATGTATTATTCATTATCTTCTAAAATTAGTTTGTTTAATAGTCTGTGTTTTGGTGCTCTAGTTTTATAATTATGTCTAAATGGTCGTCTTTAAGAACATGTGGTTATGGAAGGCCATAGAGGACTAAATTAAAATTAAAATGCAATCCCAAATAGCATTTTAACTGTCAAACAATTCCACGCTTTATGGTGGACTTAATTCAAATTAATATGCAATCCCAAAATTGCATAATCATTTTCAAAAAATTCCCCACAATTTAGTGGACACAGTTTAAACTTAAATGCAATCCCAAATAACAATTTAATTTTCAAAGACAAATGTGCTTTGCAGCGGACCATATTCAAATTAAATAAACTAAACAGCGACCCCCTTCAAATGAAAATACATTTTCAAGTCACCGCACGCTTTAACGGACAAAACTCAACTTGTAAATGAAAGCTGTCAGGCCTCTCATCAAGGCGGGTCTTCGGTTATGACATCACTTGCTTGTTGTCTGACTACCTTGGCCAGCTGTACACTACGATGTTTGTCAATTACTGGGGCAATGATGGCAGTGGCTTGGCTGGTTAATTGTATGATTAATTGTATGCATGCATAATTAAAAGCATAAGAAATAAGGTAGCCTTAGCACGGAGGTAATATGCACGCAGTGTGTGAAGATTATTTTAAAATAATCGCATGCTTTTGAGGTTACATAATCGCACAAGGCCATATTGCGGTTTCGAATGAAATGCGATTAATTGTGCAGCCTTAAATATCACCATAATAAATACAGTAGAACTTGGCTGCAGTGAAGCAGCCATGTTCAACAGCCCACACATCTGGGCTGGAACCACTGGGAGCACTTTGGCTGCACGGTATTCCTATAGGATGTTCGTGTTTCTTAGTTTGTTTGTTTGTTTATTAAATTAATTTAAAAAAGATTAGATATATAGCAGAATCTTAGCCATTAATGCAGCGGTAAACTATCTTCCTTTTACCATAATAACATAAATAATGCGGCACAACACCATATTAAAAATATGGTAGAAAACTGTATTCTTTACGGTGACGTTCTACCTTATTTTTTACGATAAGGTTCTGGCAACCACAGCTGCCGGTAATTTACCGTAAGATTTACGGCAATTATTTTACAGTGTGGAAATCAAAAAAGGAAGGAAAAAACAATGGAAACCAAAAGAGTGGTGGTTATTGTTTGACCGGTGAAGTTGAGCCAGATACACTTCCTCATACAATGTAAAACATTCAATGAAACAAGGAACGTTCACCTAAACAAGTTCAACTGTGACATTTCAGATTTCAAAGTGCTTAATGACCTACAAATACGCCGAGGAGATTAGGAGACACACACAGATCTGGTGAAAGTGCTTGCAGCCAGGAGATAGATATATATA
>JAODUK010001878.1:0-12500 GCA_027564635.1 Typhlichthys eigenmanni
AGTGAGAGAGAGAGAGAGAGAGAGAGAGAGAGAGAGAGAGAGAGAGAGAGAGAGAGAGATTGTCACCCAGTGAGAGAGAAAGAGAGAGAGACTCTGTCACCCAGAGAGAGAGAGAGAGAGAGAGAGAGAGAGAGAGAGAGAGAGAGAGAGAGATTGTCACCCAGTGAGAGACAGCAGCCGGTGTTAACTGTCAGTCGACTGCACTGCCAGGGGGCCACAAATATGTAGACATGTCTCCACATGCTGAGATCATCCAACACATTTGCAGCTAGTTATCTGTTCACCTCAGCTGATCATGACTAGCACCATCATAGACCTTTAACCTAACAATAGACAGACCTTTAACCTAACCATAGACTAGGGCTGTCGGGATAGCTGCAATATTGCAGTTAAAACAATGTTGCTAAAACAACCGCAGGGGATGGAAAGTAACCGCCCTTACCGCAATGTTTACATACTATTTATTTCATGAGGATATGAGGTCTCATCTAGGGCACGTGCCCTACCAAGGCAGCCTTTGGGAGCATGTAAGTGTAGGGATGGGGATCGAGACCCAGTTCTTTTAAGGGCCCAGTTCCATATTTCTCAAAACCCGAAAATCAGTCATGTCTGAGCTTATCGATACTGTTAACGAGACTACTGGGTTTAAATAGACCTAAAAATAGATAGGATTGCTTAACGCATGTGCGCTAAAATTAGGGTTGGACAATAACTCAATATCAATATACATACTGTATTAGATAATTTTATAACAGTGATATGATTCTCTGATAAACTATAATTTTATACCTTTTTTATTTCTAAAATATTATAATATTATATGCAGCCAAGAAAACAAATAAGAGACCACTACACATTAAAAAAAAGTATTTAAAATAAATAACTATAAATGTTAGAAATTATATTAAATAGAACATTTCTAGAAATACAAATTTAAAAATATGACATGCAAGTAAAAGTTAAAATGTATAAATAGTACAAATATGAGAAACTGCTGCAGTGGTCTCTTAATTCTTTCCGAGGCTATAGTATTATAGGAGGAGGTTTTCATTCAAATAGAAAAGTATCGATAGTGGTATCGATAAAGACTCGGATCATTACATAGTCTCGAAAAAGGTATCAATATCAACAGAAATAAACTATCCTCCTCCGTATTTATGACACTGACATTACGCGTTACTGCACATCACTATAGTTCCGTCATATTCCGTTGTGTACGAAGCAGCACACACACTTCTAGAGTGATCCTTTTGGGACATGTCTGCATTTCTTGTGGGAAAGAAAACTAAGGTTTTGGGTTGGGTCGAAAACCGCCCAACAACTTTCGTGCCATCACTTCTGTTTTTTCTTTCTTAACCATGCTAAGCTAAGGTGTTTAGGTACGCTTGGTGCATCATAGGCTTCATTTAATGTGCTTTAGTAGTGGTATTTTCAGCCAAACATCTGCCGGACACACGTGATCCATCGCCTACCTATCGTGAGAACAGTTGAGCAACAGCTCTACCAATTGACCTTTAACATCACCATAGACCTTTATCATCGCAATAGACCTTTAACTCACAACATCACCATAGACCTTTAACATCACCATAGACCTTTAAATCACAACATCACCATAGACCTTTAACATCACCTTAGACCTTTAACTCACATCATCACCATAGACCTTAAACATCACCAGACTTTTATCATCACCATAGGTCATGGCTTAGGTCATGACATCACCATGGGAACACTAGGAAGCTCGTCTCACAGGAGCTGCCAAGTCAAACAGACCTCCCCCCTCCCTCTCTAAACACAGAGCAGGATCTCTAGGAACTGTGCCTTCTCTGGGAGCGGGAACAGACTAAACAAGAAGCACCCAGACACCTGATCAGCCCAGACCCGACCAGCAGCACCCAGACACCTGATCAGCCCAGATGTCCAGATGATCTCCTGACTACTTTCGCCAAGCACTGCTGAAGAAAAGAGTCAAGTTCAAAGAAAGGGGGTGGGTTTGAATCGCACCATTAAAAGGTGCTATTGTCAAATTAGCTCCTTGCATTCCGCTATTTTACAGCTATTTTTAAGGATTGTATACTTCCACACAGCCCTGGCTGTGTTATAGGAACATAAACAAAGCCACATTACTTCACAATGCAGTTCCATGCTTGGGGCAGCGCTGTGGAGAGATATTGTTTTGATTTGAGTTGAGCAAGCGTTCACAAGAGAAACTGACCCTGCCTTTAAGTCTAAGGATTTTCTTTATGTGAGAGTTTAAGGATTTTGAGAATGATTTTACACTGTGATTGTTAATCATCTCTAAACTTAATAAACATTTCAATGAAAGAGGAGGATAGGTTACAACACACAACTAGTAATGTGGAAAACTTAATTGTAATTATTCCAAATATATTTCTGCCCCCATGTAGTATTACCCCATATAGGCTACAGCTGATTCGCACATCTGTTAATAAAGTTAAATTCTGCTATTCAAGCAAACACAGACAGTTGTTACGGAGACCCCGTGACCCCGAGCTCGGCGGGGAGGCCACCTCTGTAGCCCCCGATTGAAGGTGAAGGGGGGGTGGTTCTAGTTAATAAATGCCTTGCTTGAAGGGCTGATGTGCTCCATACCGCTACAACAGTAACTTTGCACGAGTTGATTATTTTGAAGAAGTGTCTGACCGGCAGAACATGTATCTAACTGTCACGTTGTATCAAGTGTCAGATGACAGGGCTAGGGATTCCATGCCCTGTGAGCAAGGCACTGACTGGCAGCACCAACATATTAATACTAATAATTCTGGCTTGTAGTACTTGCTGTTGGATGATTAGCCTAAGGTTCATATAACGGCTTAAAGTAAAGACAGCTGTTTTGCACGATCCTTTTCAGCTTTAACAGGTCAACCGTGTCGCGCTCTCGTCGGCCGCCGCTCGACAACAATGAGCCGTAATGAATAGGCCTGTCATAACGGAGAAGCACGCGTCGGCCGGGCTACACGACAGAAGACCTGGAACTATCGCACACACACACACACACACACACACACGCACACACACACAACCCATGTGCCATCATCTAGAATAGACTGCAACAAAGGTCTTAATTAATAGTGGCCTACTTCGGTTGTGCTCTGTAGGCTACAAACTGTAGGCATCAGCGAGCGCGGCTCAACCCTGCGTGGGTCTGAAACCAATAACTACCTCTACACGGTTCATATGTTAAACTGTATAATTAGTGTAGTAGCCTACCTCTACACGGTTCATGTGTTAAACAGTATAATTAGTAGCGTACATGTCTCACCTCTCATCCAGTCGGCGACTTGCTGCGCGGTCCAGGTGCTGACGGGCTCCATTCCTCCGCGCTACCCACACTAATAAACGGTACGGTCCTGAGCGGAGAGTCCATACGCACCACGCACACACAACACAAGAACTATCCCAGAGCTGCGCAGCGTACCAAAAAAGTTTACAGCTAAACCGGAGGAGGGAGGAGGAGGGAAGAGGAGAGAGGAGGAGGGAGAAGGAGGAAGAGGAGGGAGGAGGAGGGAAGAGGAGGGAGCTAGCGGGGGACAAATCAGGCCCTACCGACGGGCCACGCCCACATCTGAGTGATCCAATTAGTGGTCTCCTTATGACTAGTGTTGCTGGCGCTCGGCCAATACACACATACACGCACACGCACACACGCACACACACACACACACACACACACACACACACACACACACACACGCAAACAAGCGAATGACCTACGGACCACAGATCTCAGATCATTCACTGAAACCTGAAAACTATTTGATTTCTAATATTCTATGTACCCAGGGTTGGGTAGGTTACTTTAACTGTAATCTGTTACAGATACTATAGTTACCAGACTAAAATTATAATCAGTAACGTGTTTTTTTGATAACCTAATTTAGTATCATAATCTGATTACTTTGTATACGCTTTGATTAGATTATCACGCCTTCTTCTATTTCTGTGACAGTTTATGTTGCTCACGTTAATGGAAGGTTAATAAGAGAACAGCATTTTTAAAGGTGAAAGTAGGGAAGTATGCTAATCGTCTAATTGGCTATTTCATCTGATAACTGTACTGTTTTTTGTTATCAGATAATTCCCAACCCTGTACGTAATAGAGCATACAATTAGCCTACCAGCCTATCGCCATGGTCGGTTCAGTCACTTATAGGTTACACATACAAGGTTTAGTAGATTAGCAGTAAGAACTAGCTGTAAGAACCCAGAGATAAACAATAGCCTAGTTAAAAAAAACGATTAAATAAATAACAAATTTAATTATGCTTTATTAGGATATGTAAGTTTTAATTGCATAAAAGTAACATTTTGTGAAGTAAAAAAATGTGATACCTTTTAACGTTTAACTGTCAGCAGTCTACTGCAAGCTTCGGTTTTATTAGATACCAGTTATCACTTATCTATCAGCATGGGCCTACTGTATTAATTAGGCATGATATGAAACCAATTCGCTCTATAATAAAATCATAACTTTTTTAACATGTTGACACTTCTTAGGAGGACGTTATTTGCATTAATTTATAGTATTGTGCAATTTTCGAGTTTTTCCTGTTTTGATATAGCCTATAGTTGAAGTTGTTCCATATTGTTCCTATTGATCTTTACATGGCCGTTTTAGACTTAGCCCACAATGTGTTATTTGCATGCTGTTGAAATGTAATTATCCCTTTCTTGGGGATCAATAAAACCACGTTTCCTTCTCTCATTCCAGATCTGCTACAGCTTGTTTGAAGACTGGAGTTATCAGGAGACAAACGTCACATAAAACGCTTCTGCCTGCCGCTAATTACACCGTGCATCGGCCGACACATGCTGGGTGTTGTCTCCTAGGAACATTTATAGGTCTGCACGACACTTCCCACGGGAAGGAGAATCCTGCCATCACAGAGTCGAGGATAAGAATGTTGACAGAAGAAATACAAGAAAGGCAAAAGCAGACTAGAAAGTTTATAGTTCAGCCTATAACGGAGGAAAAGTGCTACGGGTTTCGTCAGTGCAACGATGCGACGCCGCCATCTACTGGTAATGACAAGTAACTGCAAATTCTACACTTCAGAAATGTTCTACAAAACTCAACTAACAGTGATTTGAACATACGTTTCATGTCAGTTATTTGTACTGTGTAGATCTGCGTCACGTTTCGTTCCAAAGACATATAATATCAGTTCTACCAAACAGTTTATTGTTTTCTAAACTCTTCAACAGGTTTTGGATGATTCATGTATTTTTAAATGTATGTAAAATATATACAGAGTGATAGCTCCCCCTACTGGAGCAGGCAGGCGGTGGAAGCGTGCTAACATCCATTGTGCTCAAAGTGGAAACAAACTGCAGGTGTCAAAGAACCAATGACAGTTATGACAGATGTCAATCAAGCTGGGTGGTAGAAGGCCTGCGAGCTACAGTATATATGTACAGCATATACACTGTATCTTGCTTGCGTGTTTTCAAACAGGACATTTATTTGGCAGTGGCAGTTTTAATAAAACACCTCTGTCCCTTTTAAAACAAAAGCGGTTTTATTTAAAATGTATCCTTTTGGCAATACATTTTCACACACCCCTAGGGGGCGCTACAATAATATTACACAATATAAATAAACACATTGACACCGTCTATATTTTCCCTACTGGAGGCAGGCAGTGAAAGCTCCCCCTACTGGAGCATGCAGGCGTTAGCAGCGTGATAACTCCCCCTACTGGAGCATGCAGGCATTAGCAGCGTGCTAGCTCCCCCTACTGGAGCATGCAGGAGTTAGCAGCGTGATAACTCCCCCTACTGGAGCATGCAGGCATTAGCAGCGTGATAACTCCCCCTACTGGAGCATGCAGGCATTAGCAGCGTGATAGCTCCCCCTACTGGAGCATGCAGGCATTAGCAGCGTGATAGCTCCCCCTACTGGAGCAGGCAGGCGTTAGCAGCGTGCTAGCTCCCCCTACTGGAGCAGGCAGGCGTTAGCAGCGTGCTAGCTCCCCCTACTGGAGCAGGCAGGCGGTGGCAGCGTGCCCACTGCAGCAGAGCTGGGCCTCGCACAGCGCCACCAGCCAGGCCTGCTGGTCTGCGACGCCCTCTGCCTGCAGGTGCAGGGGGTGCCGCCGGCCCTTGGCGGTGAGGGAGAGGCGGCAGGGTGGCTGCTCACTGCAGGCCAGTGTAGCCCCCGCCAGGCTGAGGGTCTTCAGGGGGCCCTGCAGGAGGAGCAGGGGTGAGTCACTGGGGGGGTTGTGGGTGTGTGTGTGTGTGCATGTGTGTGTGTGTGCGTGTGTGTCACTAGCACTCAGGGAACTCAAATTGAGGAATGTTGCTTTAACCTACACACACACACACACACACACACACACACACACAGAATAAGCACAGCTGACACACAACGCACAACAAAAAATGACCTTTATGATCTAACTATATTTAACACCTGCTTGATCTGCCCTAAGGTCACCATGCAGGCTGTTATAGAAGTACCTACTCTGTTGGACGTCGGAGCCCTACCGCGTTCAAAAACATGAGAGAACAGCTTTATTATTTATCACGGTACCGTACATACAGCAGCTAACGTCACCGCAGCGGCTGCAGTGCTACTGAACAAAATAGCAAATCATTTGTGCTCAATGTTTCATTATTTCATAAAGTTCACCGTGGTTCATCAAGTTCAGCCACGAATATTTATGTTAAAGATATTGTTATCGATTTTAATGTGCGTGTCGCGACTCTTTGGAAAGGATGCGGGTCGCCATGACAACCGCAGGACAACAAATGTGGCGGCCTGTTAAACTGAAAGACACGCACACGCACACACACGCACACACACACACACTGCTGCTGAGCTACCTGCTCGCTGTCTCCGTACAGCAGCCGCGCGTCGCGCAGGTGAAGCCAGACTGGCTTCCAGCGGCGGGTGAACTGGGTGCGCTTGGTCAGCCAGCCCTTCTTCTCCACGGTGCGCGGGCCTGAATCTCCCTCACCGCCGGGTGAGGTTGCGGGGTCTGGGCGCATTTCTTTGTGAAACGACAAAACACGGCGGCCAGTAACTTCTCTGGCAGGGAATGAAGGATTTGGACTGCTGGATTACGTCACGCCAATTGCAGCATGGGTATGGTAGTTTCTGGTACTTGCTAAACGCACTCGAGCGCTCGGAACGCCATCTCCCAGCATGCAGCGGGGCGGTGCTATAGCCGGAGCAGGGAGCGGACCGCTGCACCAGTAATAGGATATACGCACGAAGTGTTGCTGGGCACTGCGCACACAAAGTTTGGGAGGAAAACAAAACTGTATCATACAACTTCGCACTCCCACGGAGTTATCTGCAAGATCAGACCGATGCGGATCTACGTGGAGCCGCAGGGCGATGAGACTCCACGGTGAGTTGGTGGCTCGGGAACGTTACGAACACTTTCTTTTCTTTCGCATCTGCAGACGGAAAGCCGCCCTTTGTAGCGGATCTGGCTTCTCTCTGGGCTTTACCCCGGGTGAAACTCACACAGCCTATTCATTTAGTGTTGTCTAATCTGTATTAAAAACCTTCTAGGTCGAACTTGTTGCATAACCAGTTTTTTTTTATTATCAGTGAAGTTCTATATAGCTAATCTCCAGATGTGAAATGCGGTTTCCAGATGCCGTGGTTAGAATATAACGAAACTTTATAGTTGCTGTTAGAATTGTTATTTTTGTTCTGGGGCTGTTATTTCCGTTGGTGTGGGCTAAGATCTCATGCTGTGTTTTAGAAAGGGGTTTAGCTGTGTTGGGTCGGAACACGCTTTGGCAACAACAGCAGCTCTCGATCAATTCTTATGCTGTTAATCTGATCTGAGATCATCCCGTTTAACCTCTGACAGATGTAGAACGTTCTGGTCCCTGACACACACACATACACACACACACACACACACACACACACACACACACACACACACAGGCGAACCACAAGGTAATCTGGGTTTTAACTAACATTAATTTACTGGAGGCTAAAATGTCATTGCAAATGTATAAGTGGGTGGGGAGTTTTTCAAATACTTTTTTTAGCAGAGAGAAGAGAGGTCTCTGTTTACCACGCATTAAAAATATATTAAGCTGTTGTCTTATATTACCTCACCTTATTTCACATGAACTTGTCATGATCTTATCTTAGATGCAGTCAAAGTGGAGGAACAGTCTAGTTCACCCTCTTCAACACAGGGACAGGAGAGAGTCTACGTGTGGACGTCATAAACTGTGACTCAAGACCCCCCCCCCATCATCTGTCCAGACCCCCTAACATCCCTCCAGACCCCCTAACACCTGTCCAGACCCCCTAACATCTCTCCAGACCCCGTAACATCCCTCCAGACCCCCTAACACCTTTCCAGACCCGTAACATCCCTCCAGACTCCGTAACATCCCTCCAGACCCCGTAACACATAAACTGGTCCCAGCTGGATGCGTCACCATGTCAGCCTGCAGCAGTTTTCCCCCCCTGTCTGGGCCCCGCCCGTTCCCTGTGCCCCAGCAGCCCCCTGCCCCCCCCAGCCCGCCCGTGTCCACCTGCGGCCGGCTGTCCAACGGGGGCCAGGGGATGCCCAGCCCCAGCAGTTCCAGGGGCTCCATGCATGGCGTCTCCTTCCTGCTGCAGATCGGCCTGACCCGGGAGGCCGTCAGCCTGGAGCCCGGCGAGCTCAGCCTGTCTGCCGTCAAGGACCTGGTGTGCTCCATTGTGGACCAGAAGGTATTTCCCCCCCTTCCCCGTCTGTGTGTGTGTGTTGGGTTTAGCATTGATTGACCCACAGAGGAACTAACTGGCTTGTACATGACATGTATGGTGATGTCACGTGGTGATGTCACAGGTACATGTGGTAATGTCATGTGGTGTGTTCTGCAGACCAGACATGGAGCTTCAGACCTTCCTATCTTGCAGCTTACTGTGAAACCTCGTACCTCATGGCACTCTACAGGCAGCCAATCACACGCCTGTCAGGCTGCCATGTGACCTCATACTGCTTTATCTTAATGACAGCAGATCAACATGGAGTAGATCACTGTAACACCACAACCCAGATTCATAGCACGCACACACACACACATACACACATGCACCAACACACACACACACGCACACACACACACACACACACACACAAGTAAAGAAGACCACATGGTGGTTCACTGCCTACCACATTTCTTTTTGACATTATTCTGGTCTTAACAGGCCACTCATCAGTGTGTGTGTGGCATCATCATTTTACTAATGAATCTATGTATGTATGTATGTATGTATGTATGTATGTATGTATGTATGTATGTGTGTGTGTATGTGTGTGTGTATGTATGTATGTATGTATGTATGTATGTATGCATGTATGTGTGTATGTGTGTATGTGTAGTGGAGGATTATTTGTGCCAATATGAATTAATTAAGTCGTTCAATCATCAAATGATAAATTATTTAAATTAAATTAAATTAAATTAAATTAAATTAAATTAAATAATTACATGTAACACATTTAATTATTCATGTACATATTTCATTATTTATTTCCAAATATATTTATTTTAGGATTGTTTGTGTTCTATGCACTATGAAATAATTAAATTAAATTAAATTACATTAAATTCAATTAAATTAATTTTGAACAACAGTAAGCTATGTGTATCCCTGCCAGGCTCTAGAGCAGGGGTGGCTAATCCTGGTCCTGGAGAGCCGCTGCCCTGCATGTTTTAGATCTCTCCCTGCTCCAACACACCTGATTCAACTGAATGGGTTGTTAGAAGCCTGATCTCCTCATGTAGCTCAGCAAACATAGCATGTTTCCTTCAGACAAGCTAGGTAGGTCCAAGCTAAGTAGTTAACGTGAGCTGAAGTTAGTGTTTGCTTGTTCAAACTTCAAATGTTTAAGTTTGGGTTGCAAAAACTGGCATTTTTGATTAAATCAGCATTGACTTTTAGTGTTACAGTAGCCTTCACATATAGGTGTAATGGACTTTAGGCTATATAACTTCAAATACTGGAATGATGTGTTCTTGTACTTTCTGAAACACCAATGTGTAATCAACAATGCATATTCTACAATTGGCAACATCAACTTTAACATTTGATGCTTCAACGAGCATACAACTGCTAGCGTTAGTTATTGCTTATAGTAAGTAAATAACTAAGTTATATGTATTTATATAGCACTTGTTCGCAGACAAGAGTCACAAAGTGCTTCACAACAATAAAATAAACAGATACAAATAGAAATGGCAGGGTATGCAGTTTAAACCAACATAAACATGAATTAAAACATACTTCACACACATACGATACAGAAAACAGGACATACAGTACATCTCCATGGGCATATTACACCACAAATGCTTGCCTGAAAAAGTGAGTCTTGAGCTGATTTCTAAAAATGCTCTCAGTGTCCGCAGACAATGCAGGGTCTCTGGATGGAAATCTGCAAATACCCAAGAACACAATTATCATCATAAATTAGTCCACTGGACCAAAAGCATATATGTAAAATGTTCTATAGGGGTAAGAAAATAATTTTGTATATACTGAGATTTGAACCTGTGATCTTGCTATCACAACTGCAAAACTGTACAGAGTGAGCTAACCAGACACACCATTTATGGCAGCAACAAAGATCTTCCTCTTGTAGTAGTTTGCATGTCAAAACTCACCCAGTAAGATTTTAGATCTCGTCCATTACGGTTGATGGATGAAGTTGACAGATGCAAATAATCCTCCATAATATACATTTGTGGTCAATGTTGCTCAAAATGTTTTGAGAGCAGTGATTGGATGGCTGATTTATTGCTGTTATATTTGTGCATGCGTGACCTCCACAGACCTCAAGTGTCTCAACTCAATTATACTTAACAACTAAACTAGACTTAACAATTAAACTAGACTAAATGACTAAACTAGACTAGACAAGGCTTTGAGGTTGTCTCACGTTGGAGGCATCTTGTGACCACCTCAGCTGCTTATGGGAACGCTGGCCTGTGATTGGTCAGATTTCAGTGGTCCTTCAGCCCCAGAACAAACACCCCATCTCCACGGCAACCGGCAACAGGCTCTCCTCTGGTCGGTGGAGGACCCTCATCCTTGCAGAACCAGTAGGGGTAACTAACGCTAGGCTGGTCATGCTATAGTGTTAGGGTTAGTACATGTAGTAGATTCAATACATGGATGCCTGAGGGATTAGCTGAGCTTTAAGAAAAGGTTTAAAGTTGTAAAATGTTGAAAGGCTGTTTTAGCAGGTGACATGATTAGTTTAACAGCAGGAACTGAAGCTGATGTGTGTTTCCTGATGTGTTAAACACACACACCTACCCCCCCCCTCCCACCAGATAGAGGGGTGGGGGGTGATGGTATCTGAAGCCAGCTCTGACAGCAGGAAGTCTTCCTGTTGCAGTGTTTAGGATGCAGCTTACAATCTGAGCTGGAGATCTCTGGCCTGATTTACCTCAGGTGAAGATACAACTTATTATGGTCTGTCATGGTCAGCAGCACTGTCACACTGCTGACCTGCTCCTGTCTGTCTCTACTGTCTTTCTACTGTGTCTCTAGTATATTACTTTGCTCAGTTAAATTGCGTGTGTGAGTGAATTAGCTAGCTAATGGCGTCAGGTGACCTTTGGGATGTTGATCCAGGGGCTGGTTTCTCACGTTAGTGTTCAGAAAACACTTCCTTCTGAGTGACGTAACTTCCTGTTGGACGATGTCATCTTTTGATCTGACCACCTGGCAGATAGCAGCAGTAATAGTAACACACACACTAAGACAATAGCATGTGGGAGCAGCAAACCTGAGTGCTGGGTTGAACCTTGAAGTGGGCGTGGCCCATATTGTTGTTGTTGCTAAGTGATGTCACAGGAAGTGTTGAGGTCAACGGGGGACGAACACAGGATGTCGCCGTAGCAACGGATGCTTATTTTTATAGACGGAGAGACTATAACTACTAAATACTACTAGACGGTGTTACTATAAAATCTAGCCTGTAGCAGCTAGCCTGTAGCAGCTAGCATGCTACAGATGGTGTTATTATAAAACACTTGACTGTAGCAGCTAGCATGTAGCAGCTAGCATGTAGCAGCTAGCGGATGTTAGCACAACCAATCTTTTAGTGTTTCTTGTAGGTAGCCAGGCAGCCTAATAATAACCACAACACCACTGTTGTGTTGGTGAATGTGTGTTTATTTCTGTGTTTTATTTAGGTGTGTGTGTGTGTGTGTGTGCGTGTGCGCTGCTGTTTGACCAGATTAAGGGTAAACTGTGTTAATGGCCCGAGGTCTGTCAGATTATTAGGAGACAATATATGCTAGCAGCTGTGTTACATAGCATCCTGAGATCAGGGCAGGGGTCTCACCGGTCCTTTCCACGCTCAGGAGCTACCAGGAACTAGATGGTTCCTTTCCATCCCGTTCAGGAGCTACCAGGAACTAGTGCTGGGACGATTAGTCGACGTAACCGACGTCACCGGTTACGTAAATACGTCGATTTGCTAAATGTACCGTCG
>JAODUK010001879.1:0-12499 GCA_027564635.1 Typhlichthys eigenmanni
CCCCCCCCCCCCTTCCCCCCCCCCCCCCCCGCTCTCTCACTCACTCACCCGCTATCTGACCGGCACACATGCCCCTGCAATGGGAAGGCTAGGGGGGGGGGGTGACACGGAAGGGTTCTTTTGATGGGTGTTCAGGCTGCAGGCATGCCAACCAACTTGGCGTACTGACAGGCTGGCTGTGCGATTGACCGGAGCCTGCTCTGCAATGACAGAGAATGTATCATAAAATACTGTTGCCGCAGTTCGTTTAGTTGTTCCTATTTTGTCTCGGCATGTATTGACCTCAACAATGGCGTAATATATAGCGTGCGTGTGTTTTTGTTTGAGAATCGGAAGCCCTGTGTCAAATGAGTGAGTGTCAGGTGTGTACAAATCTCATGTTTTGTGTGTGGGTGTGTGTGTGTGCGTGCAGATCACAACAGACCTGAGGCATCGCTGTACTGACAGTCACACGGGGACCTCTGCATCGGCGCCAATGGCTGCTGCTATCATTGCCCTGGCTCTGGAGGCAAAGTAAGATCCAGTTAAGCTTCCACACACACACACAGCCATCTTACCCTCTGAAGCCTGCTGTCTTCTTTTGTCCTGCATTATTATCGTTAAGCCTTAAAGCAGTGTTGACCTTTAGTGATTCCCTCCACTCTAATGCATTGATGCTCTTGTGTCTAATAATCCCTTAACTTTTTTTTTTTTTTTTCTTCTCTCGCCTGGAATTGAAAAAAAGGGCACATATCTGATTTTCCTACTGAATCAATTTGAGAATATGTACTACCACCACCTGTAGAGATGCCAGTCAACTGTGCACGGTTCGTATTTCTCATAAACATTGTACGCAATCCCATCCATGCGCGGTTGGAGGTTTAACAAATCGGTTATTTTCTGGTTGGGCGTCGCAAACTGGAACATTATATAAAGAACTGGCTTACACTGATGTAAGGAAGCTATGGAGACTAGGGCATAGTGGGGAGCACGTGTCTTAAGAACCGCGGCTTACACTGACGTAAGGAAGCTATGGAGACGAGGGCGTAATGGGGAGCACGTGTCTTAAGAACCGCGGCTGCGTGGAAAAGTTCCAAAGTGCCAAAACAGTAGGCCGCTATTCCATTGTGATTGTGGGACCATGCGGTTGTGTCCGCAGCACGGTGCTCTATCCATGTGAACCCATGAACGGAACATTCCGATTGATTTGATTGATTTTGAGGGGGAGCTGATTGGCTGCTCGGCATGAGTTGTCCCGGCCCTGTATGGCTGATTTAGACTGTGAGGGGTAAACTGGTAAGTGGGGTGACCAGGTACAAATCAATTGCACATCATTGGGAACCGAAAACCTAAATCTTTGCTTTGATCATCTCTGTTTTTAGACCTTGCGCCGCGAGATGCAGTCATTTCCCTGCATTAGTGTTAATAAACTGTGATTTCAAGTGGTTTGACTCACTGCAGCGTATAAGTAATCTAGTTTTGAACATGTTTTTTTAATATTCTCTATTCACACCCTCTTTGTAACATGGCTGTTGGTGTGTTGGGTTTTGCCGGAGCAGAGCTGCTTGCCTTTTACAGCAAGCGTGCCGAGCGGCAGCTAAGAGAGTTGAGGTCACCTAACCTGGATAAGTCCCAGTCTACTCGCGAGAAAATATATCTGGTCCCAGGCAAATAAGC
The DNA here is from genome assembly GCA_027564635.1 of Typhlichthys eigenmanni. Taxonomy (NCBI): domain Eukaryota; kingdom Metazoa; phylum Chordata; class Actinopteri; order Percopsiformes; family Amblyopsidae; genus Typhlichthys; species Typhlichthys eigenmanni. The sequence goes on from JAODUK010001879.1 coordinate 1,657, forward strand.
CTGTTTCCTCCAAGAATCTCCGCTCCCCTTCCTCTTTCCTCTCTCCTCTCCTATGCTTGGCTCCATTCTCTTTCTCCCTGGCTAATGATCGCCCTTTTCTGTTGCCGCGCATGGATGGGATTGCGTTGGCGCTCGCTGAGCACAGATCAGAGCCGAGTGAAGGCAAATGTGGGTATAAAAGAAAGGGAGCGCTTGACAAAGGGTCTTTGAACAGTGTTTGTATCAGCTCTCATCTTTCCAGAGATAACGCACTTGGATGACGTAACTCCAGACCTCACTGAATGTTGAGGATTTCTGCCACTTGGCAGTACAGTTTTTCTTTTTCTCATTGCGATTTGAACGTTTCTTTCTGTCTCGCCTATTAATGCGGAAAAAACACTTAAACCCCCCGGAACATTTTTACAATGTGTTTTGAGTTTACTTGGCTGTGCAGACGGGTTCTTGGGCTGAAGTTGGATGAAGTTATGGTGCATAAATTGCATTTACTGATTTAGTATACGGATTTAGTCAAGAGAAAGACAGTTGGTGCAACACAACTGCCACAGGAGAGTGTGTGTGTGTGTGCTACATTACTAAGTTATGCTTTTCTGCGACAGTTTAACACAGCATGCAGCACAGGCTTATATCTTCATGATCTTTTATTTGTAATTTATCTTATTTCCTTTTACCTAACTTTGCAAATCAAGTTAGGCTAATCAAGATGTGGGCTGAAAAATGAACCAACATAAACGACTTCAACAGATCAGAGGACTTTTGCGACCCAAACTAGTACAGTAAGGTTTGTTTATTTTATTCATATTTAGACTAGAGAAGACAAATGTACGCATGGCCAGACTTGAGTGTAGCCACTCCAGGAATGGCCCGTTTCCCCGAGCTGAAGCATAGAAGCGGAGTCTCTCAAAATGTCTCCGGCAGTCTTTCAGGTTTCTCGGCTGTCAATCGCACCTGCTCATCCCTTTTGTGGTTTTGGCGTAAAGGGAGGACGAATGGAAAATGTTTCTCCTTATGCTTCCTCGCTTGGGGAGGAACCTATAGTGTATTAGGCTCTGCTTTCAGCCATGGTTTTCCCCAAACATATGAGCCATTCCATTAATTAGTATTTGCTTGTTTGGAGTCTGCTACGGCCTAGATAACGATGCCAAAAGTTCCTTTATAATTATGACTCTATAAATGTTTCATGGCCATTAATTAGAGAGGGAGCTGAGTCTATTAATATTGATCTGATCACTAATTTACTCACTGTTTATTTTGGACTTTATTGTCTTGAACAGGCATTTTTCTCGTGAACACCTGTTTGCACGGAGAGGGTTAAAAACTGCAGGTACAGATGTTGTGATTTTGCCATCATAAAAATGTAATGCGTATATATTTTATAGGTGTTGTTAATGTCACTTCTGAATTTATAGCCGCCAACGTGCTTTGCATGTCCCACTTTTGAATAGTTCTGAGCTTCGACAACAGCTACATAAATGAGATGTACTGGTCTGCTGGTCTTTTTGTTTTATTGATTTAAATTTGAAGGCCAACAATTAATAGACCGCAAATGTGAAACGGTCAGCTCTTTTCCATGCTTTTAGTGCTATCAGAGATGGATGACAAGCCATTAAGATATCTGCAAGCATAAAGAGTCACTGCGCTTGTTGGTTGTTTTAGAGAGCACAGATCTTGGTAAGTGGTTGGCTCTCATGCAAGATCCCCCAGTGGGCGAGGGTACAACGCAGGGTTTAAATCCGCTTCACGTGCGTTCTTTGCCACACCCGTCTGCCTCTCAGTTCACCGTTCTTGACTTTAGTGGAACCACAAAGAGGCTCGCTTGACTTCTCGGATTTACATGTTGTTGTAACACCCTTGGTATCTCTACAACAACAATGTTAACATGTGGGGTCACCCCAGAGCCCCAGAACTGGGTGCCTTTTCCACAGGAGTAGAGGAGGAGGGGGGGGGGGGGTTAGTCTGGAATGCCAGTCCCTCTGTCTACTTCCCCATTTAAAAAAAAACAACAACATTTGAACGCACATTTCTGCGGAACATCTGAGCTGAGGGTAGGAGCGAGCATCTGTTGTGCACATGAGCTGGGGGAAGGTTCCCAGGATACTCTGTGACCCACTTCTCTTTAGTAGCACTCGGACATGAAAGCAGCCGAGACACATGGCTGCCATCTCGTAATGGATCACACGTGAGATCAGAGGGGGTGAGGGTGGGCAACATGGACCAGCATCTCGGTGCCCTGTCTGTAATTTACGCTCACTGATCTTCCGCTGATATCGCATTGCCTTTTTATTTCTTCCCCACCAAGACTTTACTTGCCCTTCTTATCCTTCTATGCTGCATCTTTTTAAACTTGTATCTCCTGTTAGATCCTTTATTTATTAATTAATTTATTTCAATGCTTTTCCCCCTCATCGTCCAACCCTTCCTGCTGCAGTTCTTTAGTCCTCTAAGAGCTCTTTCTCTTCCGTATCGACTGCTCCCGTCCCTCTCCACTCAGTGTTTTTTTTGGGGGGGGGGGGGGGGGGGCGGGCATGTTCGCCTGTTCCCCCCCCCCCCCCCCCCCCCCCCCCCCCCCCCCCCCCCCCCCCCCCCCCCCATGGTCGCCTGTTCCACTCACTAATGTTTTTTGCTGGGCCTTGTGTGCCAAGAGGTCATTTTCTGCTGCTGCTGTTTGTCGTTTCTATCCGAGGTGTGTTTTGATAAAATAACATATGTGCACGTGTCTCTCCTTTCAGTCCTCTGCTATCATGGAGAGACGTCCAACATATTATCGTGAAGACATCCAGAGCCGGACATCTCAATGCTCCTGACTGGAAGACCAATGCGGCTGGTTACAATGGTACAACACACGCGCACACACACACACACACACGTCAAGATGTGAGTGCCTATATGTTGACTGTATTCAAGGGTTCCTCATCTGCTCGAATGTCCTTGGTTTTATTGCCTTGAGGCCATGTTCTGATTGGTTGCAGGTGGTCCAATCGTGTGTGCGCGTGTCTTTGTTTTAACAATTGCTGTCAAGCGTTGTTGTGTTCTGATTAGTGGAAGGCGGTTCAAACACCTGGTAATGATTTCCATCGCCGCCCCCCGTTATCAGCGTCGCCATGACGACCATGTTTTCCACATGGATGCTAGTGGAACAAATCGTGGTGCTTGCAAGATCGGGGCAGTCTTACCGGGCCACGAGCAGCTCAGTACGTCTCTGAGGCCGATGCAACTGAATTAAACTACTTCATCTTATTTGTAGTGAATCACCCAGGGAGGAGGGGGAAGGGGGGGGGGGGGGTGGGTGGAGGAGGCGGAGCCGGTCTCCTGCCAAAGAAATAAAGTTTAAGAAATGTCAATGCTACAAAACTCAAAGTGCAGTACATTTCTAGAGAGGGGAGGGGCGGAAAATTATTGATGTAGCCTAATATGTCTTTATCCAGGCATACTGACAGAAATAGTTTCCATGGCAATATTGACAATAGACATTTTCATCAACAAACATGGACACGTAAATGATGATCCAAGCACGCTAGACATGAGCACATGCACGTGTCCAGTGTTCCTGCTGGCCTGTACACACACTTAATGCTGACCAGCCAGCTACCTGTCAGAGCAGCATGCCCTGTTTGTTTGCTAGCTGCGTGCGTGTGTGGACACCAACTATGTAGAGGTGTGTGTGTGTGCGTGCCAAAGCTGAAACTAGGGGTCAGCCAGGCTGCAGGCAGAGTGGGCTTGGATACTTTCCAAGCGCTGTCTTAAAAAGGACTCTGGGAGGAGTCTTGCTACAGTGTGTGTGTGTGCGGGTGGGAACGCAACCTAATGACATGAATAGAGATCAGAGGAATGGAGGTTGTAAAGGATGCAGTTCCTTTTTTGTTTTTATATTTTATTAATTTCTTAAACCGTAAAGCACTTTGAGCTGCGACCTGTGTATTAATACGTGTTGTGTAAATAAAGGTCACGTATTATCATGCAGTCGTTCCTGTCTATCAGAGAGGGAGTGTTATGGCCGTGCGTTGTGTATCCCTCCAGTGAGCCACCTGTATGGCTTCGGCCTGATGGACGCTGAGGCCATGGTGAAGGAGGCAGAGCGCTGGAAGCAGGTCCCCGCCCAGCACGTATGTGTGGAGAGTGCAGACCGACAGATCAGGTGGGGCGCGCACACACACATATACTGCTGAAGCTCATAAATGGATAAAGTGGGCTAATAGCATTCGTTAAACATGCCCCCAACATACCTGTTCTAATTATTTACCTAAAGTGTGTGTGTGTGTGTGTGTGTGTGTGTGTGCGTGCATGCGAGTGTAAGCTGTATGGTGCAGCCAAGCGTTGGTTCTAGTACTGTTTTGCGCGCGCACACACACACACACACCACTTTTTCCTCAGCCCATACGTGGATAATGTGACGGCCATGTTCACACGTGTGTTTTCGTTTGCCTTTTCTCTCTCATCCCTCATTTGTTTCGGCTGTATATTTGAAGCCCTGAACCCCCCCCCCCCCCCCCACCACACCGGTCCTTCCTGGCAAGCCTCTGCTCCATTAGCCTCGTGCTATGCAGCTATCGATCCTTCTGAGAAGAACATCCCATCGGTCTGTTCTCGTCACGTCCCGGGCCGTACGGGCATCCACTATTGGATTTGCCGCTAACGTTGAAGCAGCACAGTGTTTTAAAACGGAGGTTCACCATGCGGTGTTCTCCGCCACACAACAGCTTTTCTGAAAGTTTGGTTTCTCGTCACATTCAAAGGAGCGCTGGCCGCTGGATGTGCCTTGTCTCTGGTGTACAAAAACATCTGTGTGTGTGTGTGTCAGCGTGCTGCACTGCTCCAACCACTACATCACTGTCATACACCCTCTGGCTGGCCTCTCAGTGCGTTTGGTCATGTCTGCAGTCTCTCCCCTCACTCCCTCTGCTGGGGCGCGCACACAAACAACCGCCTGGTCTTTGCATGTGCTGTACTCACGTGGAATGCATATGGTCCAGGTGTCTGTGTGTGTGTGTATTTGTCTCCCTTTGTGTGCGTGTGTCTGTGTGTGTGTGTTTCTGTCTCTGTGTGTGTGTGTGTTTCTGTCTCTGTGTGTGTGTGTGTTTCTGTCTGTGTGTGTGTGGCTCTGCATGTGTGTCTGCGTATGTTTGTGTCTGAGTGTGTTTTGAAGCCAGGGCTGTGATGTCAGCCCGCTCTCTCTGACTACTATTACTGACTGCCGTCCAACGGGTAATCTGCCACTTCCGGAGCAGACCATTGGTGTTCTGCTGCTGTTATTCCCTGGCTTACGTATGAGCTAACACAAGCATGTGTTTTTCATGGGGTGTAGCGCTCCAGTTCCAGACGGTACATTAAATGGCTGCTGCTATTGAACGTCATTGACTTTGACCTGGCAAGGTTTGGTACCCCGATGGGTGACTGGTTTTCTTTAGCTTTTTCCTGGAATAGAATCTTGAAAATCAAACCTTCTAACTTAAAGGTTAAAGGGACAGTCCTTGATCTGTGTTCCCGAGTTAGCTGTATGATTGGTTGACCAGAAACATTATTGTTTTGGTCTGCAAACTCTTAAATGTGCCTCTCCCCCAATCGTCACATCTAAGGAATTCTGTGCAATATGATTTTAATCTTTCGGAAACTCTAACAGGTTTATTGGTAACATTAATTGTCTGTCTGGAACTTAACATCTGTTGTTTTTTTTTTTGTTTTTTTTGTTATCCTTCAAATGTAACCATGACAACAGAGATTCCAATGAGCGAGTGGCTTAATGTCCCTCAAGATGACATTTCAGTGATACTTTGTGGCAGATCTAGCTTCCAGCAAAGCCGTAGTGAGACATGCTTTTTGCTGCGGTGGAACGGTAATTAATTGGTAGGCTTCTGTAATCTTTAATTCCGCTCAATGCCATCTTGCATATTATATTGTTCATTGTTAGACAATGGATATGTTGAGTTGCCCTTATTTGTGTATGTAGACAGACAAGTCAACTTTAGAAACTGTTAAGTGTGGCCAACTCAGGGTTTCACAGCAAGAGCTGCATCAGCACATACTCAAATAAACTTGTAGCAATGCCCCAAGATGGAAATACATTTTATTTACAGTTTTAGCCGATTGTAACCCTCCATGCAGTTTATAATGCTACAGACCTGTTGGTGTCTAATATTTACTGGGTCTTATTTTAGGCAGGGTAGTGTTATACATAGGGTTGGGTACCAAAGCCCGGTGCCAATATGGCATCGGCTCCTATATGATAAGTATCTACCGGGCCGAATGAATGCCGGTGTAAACAAAACATTTCGTCAGAACATTTAATATTGAGGAGGAAAAGCATGGCAAAATATAAGACCAGATATGTAATTTCCTGGACTGGAGCCTTTACTGAAAGGAACCATTGAGTATAGGGCGGTCATGGTGATTAATATATTTTCCCTTTGATGCTCTGATCACTCATCGCACATAATGACTAGGGATGGCACGATCCAGTTTTTTCTGTGCCGATACCGATACAGATACATCCACTTTGGCTATCAGCCGATACAGAGTACCGATCCGATTCCAGTGTTAGTTTTAATTTAAATTTAAAGTTAAGTTGCAAAGTAAAGGACTTGGCTGCATTTTAAAAACCTGCTGCTGATAGTGTGGCCTGGATAGGTTAGACATGGCTGATGCTTGACAGTAGACCTACGCGTGTACACTAATTGAACTGAATTAGCCCCTTGGATCGGTTACAACTGTCAAGTTGTCACTGATACCAATCCAGCTATTTAAGTCAGTATTGTATCGCTGCCATCCCAAATTATGACATGAGGTAGGCTACCTCATGCTTAAAATGCCTAAAGCAAAAGGTTCAAAACGGATACACCGATCAACCGCCCTGTCTGTGTAATTATAGCGGTGTTACCGATCACATGCCTATATGTTTACCCGTAATGTGACCGATCACATGCCTATATGTTTATCTGTTATGTAAACACAAACTACTGTGTAGCATAATAATTTGAATAATAATGAACAAATGACTAAGAACCGGTTTAGGAACCGGAACAGTTTTAAAAGTATCGATTTGGAACTGGAATTGTAAAAAAGCCAAACGATACCCAACCCTATGTATACATCTAACATCTTGGGCAGGGTGTTTCTAGTTCCTCCTCAGTTGAGAATGTTACATTACAAAAGCTGCAGTATCTACTGTCTGAATGCACATGATGACATACACGCAATGTCTTGTGTGTTGACTGGACCTTGTCTCCTCTCGACGGTGCCCTCTTGTGGCCAAGCCGCCACATAACCACACTATGTCCCGCTGTGTTCCAGAACCATCCGTCCGGAGCACGTGGTACGCTCCGTGTACAAGGCCACCGGGTGCACCGACAACTCCAACCACCACGTCATCTACCTGGAGCACGTGGTCGTACGCATCACCATCACGCACCCCCGCCGCGGCGACCTGTCCATCAACCTCACCTCACCCTCGGGAACAAAGTCTCAGTTGCTTGGCAACAGGTTAGCGGGCTGTGTGTTTTACTGTAGCGCTGCTGTGCTACGTGGTTCGGCCTGCGCTATGTGACGCCTCTGGGCTAGTCTCGCGGAGCCAGCCTTTAACTTAACGTACCGCTTGGGACACAGCGCTGTGTCAAGACAGACAGGAGAGGTGTTTTGATTGACATGCACTTAATGGTTATCTTGTTCACTAGCAGCTAGTCTCCCCGAACTTTTAAAGTTTAACCATCTGAACCCGAGATCCGCGCCGGTGCAGATTTTGCATAAGTTTATATTCCGTATGATATCTTCAGAAAGGTTAAAGATAGAAACAAACAGTTTTTTCGTCATACTCCAGACATTCAGCCGAAGAGATCGATGTATGACTTGTGTTCGTCAGCATAACAGCGGGTTGTACAAGACCAACGACAAATGGTGCCTCTAAAATGCCCTGCATTATGCGCCTTCGAATGGTAGTGAGAGGGACCAATTTACATTTCGGATCATATCTTCAGAACGGTAAAAATTAGAAGCTCACGTTTTTTTTCCTCATGATCCAGACACTCTGCTGAAGAGAGCGATGTATATGGCTTGTGTTATTTGGCATAACAGGGGCTGCACAAGACAACGACTCGAAAATCTCTCACCTAAAAATTTAAGGCATAGCTTTGATACATAAGCATAAATGGGCCTTACCTCTAGTATGCTGTTATATGGGAACTGGACACCATGTGACCCTCCGTTGCATGTCTTACACACACAAATGGTTCTTTAAAGTTAGTCAAGGCAAGGAGGAATCAAAATGTGTTAGTTTACCATCCTATATAATTCATAATTCATTTTATTGCATTTAAAAAACTGAGTTAAGTTTCTCAAATGTTGTGATATTATCCTAGTTGTAGCTGAGAGGGTGCTGATATCACATACATAACACATTTGATGATAGCTATTATAGAAATGCGTTAAGAAGCCAAAATAGTGAAAACAGCCAAAAGACCCTTAGGGTTCAGAGAGTAAACTTTTTATACTTGGATCTTTTCCTCATTTGTTGTGTATTTGCGCTAATGTGTTCAGCATGATAATGCGTGTGTGGTGTTTCTGCTGTGTGCAGGTTGTTTGACCACTCCATGGAGGGTTTCAAGAACTGGGAATTCATGACCACCCACTGCTGGGGGGAGAAGGCAGCCGGTGACTGGATCCTCGACATCTACGACTCACCGTCTCAACTCCGCAGCCAGAAAGTACCAGGTAGAATGTAGCAGGTTCAGTCAAATAGTCAAGAATACGGTTCCTCCAATTTTTTTGGCTTTTTGTGTTAATATGTAGTTTTGTTTTAAAAAGAAAACATGAAAAATGTGGAGGCCGAATTCAACAATGTAACAGAAAACCAACTTCCACTGGCATAACATGCCGATATCCAAGTAACGCAAACTGCTGTGTGTGTGTGTACACGTCTGTTTTATGCTAAGTGTATTTGTAATGCTAATCTGTTTGAAGGCAAGCTGAAGGAGTGGTCTCTGGTGCTTTACGGCACCTCCGTGCACCCTTACTCCCACCCTGTGCGCAGTGAGCGGCCCCGCTCCACCGACAGCCTGCCTCCCACCAACGAGGAGCTTCCAGAGGATTACCATGGTGACCCAGACTGTTTTCTTTTAATTAGGGGCTTGGCAGCCATTTTGGCCCCGGCAGATCCATTAGCCTTGTTCGTCGTCACCACCCAACGGCGTACTATTAAATGGGCTATAGCTCATTACTTCTAACGCATATGAATGGGAATGCTGTTTTACAAGACAGACTTGTGTGGGTCTTTGTTTCCCAAAGGCCCCTGTGACCCAGAGTGCAACGAGAATGGCTGCGAGGGCCCGGGACCCCACCACTGCAACAACTGTCTCCACTACTTCCTCAAATTTAAAAACAACACGAGGTGTGTGTTTTTGTCTAGAATGCTTTGAATGTTTAGTTTTTTGCTGCCAACACAAGCGAATGGCAGCCCATGCCCTTTCCCTATATATGTGCTTCCTAGTTATTAATGCGTGTTATTTGAGTGTGGGTGTGTTGGCCTGTCTGGTCAGGATCAAAGTGTGCTGCAGTTGACTGGTGTTCTGGTGTTCTGCCTTGATAAAAGCCAAGCTGTGCAGGTGCATGCGACTGATCTGGGAGAAGGTGGAGGCTTTAGACCCCAGCCTTATTATTATTATTATTATTATTATTATTAGCCCCCTTCAGAGGGGCTCTGCCCTTTTTCTGCTTCCACAGGGGGGGGCAATTGATGGATGGAGTAGATGAAGGCGTGTGGGTGGAGTTGTATGGGGAGCAGGTATGGGGACGGCCTTTAATGGTTGGATAATTACATCCCTGCATGTGTCTTTGATGGCCACCGCTAAACTGGGGAAGGGGCTAGACGTCGAGGGGGAGTTGTAGCTTCTTCACGCAGAAATGCACACATTGTCTCTCGGCTCTCGTTCGCTGCACCTCATTTTGTGCGAAGATGATTCTTGGCACAAACACAATGATATTACAGTGGGTGAGTGTAATGACTAAACGGACACCATAAAAACAAGTGCATTTCATACACCCACGCCCATGCTCTCCCGTGCGGTATTGTGGTAGCATGTTCTTTTCCATACGTAGGATAAACCTCTAGAGTGAGTCACCTCTGTTTTCATACAAGTACTGTTTATGCCTATCAAATTAACAGATGAGTCACCTCTGTTTTCATGCAAGCACTGTGATTACTATTAAATGAACAGTTAAGACACCAGGGTAACAGAAGTGCAGCGTTTCCAATGCACATGTATTCTGCTTTCTTGTAGGGCCATATAATCCCATGCGTTATATTCCAGTGAAAAGGGTGGCAACTAAAATGTTTGTGCACTTTATTTGTAGCGTGTAGCGAGTATTGCTTGTAGCAAGGTAGAAAAACTGTTTCACCTTACTTGTTGGTGCAATGCCAACTATATGTAACTGCCCTGTAATGCCTATGGCGTCATTTAAAGGGGTGTGCAGCCAAGTATAAACAGCCAATCAAAAGTAACAAAACATTTTATTTTAATTTATAGTAAATAATTTAAAGGTTTCTGGCTCCAATAAAGTACTACAGTAGAAATGTAATAAAGTGTCACCTAAATGGTCCATCCGCTGGTTACGTATCGATACTGTAAAAGTACTGTATTCGCACTAAGATGTATGTGAGCATGTGTTTTATCACAGCCGTTGCAGTGCAGAGGGTCATTTACTATGTTGTACGGGAGTAACTAACCCATATGTGGCTTAACCCAAGGTGCGTTCAGAATTGGCGAACGTTCGCTATGTTCGCAAACACATGTAACCCCTTCATCACTAGGCCAGATGTGTATATAAAATTGATATACACGTCTGGCCTATTGAGGCCAGACTA
>JAODUK010001880.1:0-12498 GCA_027564635.1 Typhlichthys eigenmanni
TCACATGAAAAGATATGCTCACATATTTGCAAATATGTGAGGGGTGTACTCACTTTTGTGAGATACTGTATATACAGCATAATGTTTAGGCATCTTCTCAAATGGTGTCACATCATTTTGTTCAATTTTGTTCACAAACTATATCAGATAATAGTTTCACACATGTATTATTCATTACTTCATAGTCACATAGTTATTAATAACATTTTAGTAAGAGTTAATTAGCAATTCTTGACACAATTCTGGAAATGTGCCAGCAGAATTCTGGGATATGGTTAATGACACGTGTATATATATATATGCACACATGTGTATATATATGCACACATGTGTATATATGTATATATATACTGTATATGCTATATTGCTGTTAATAACAGGGCTTTCATTTAAAATGTTATTGTGGGAAGAGGGTCCAACCAATGCAATCACATTACATGTACAGTATCAATAGATTAGTGTGTAACCAAACACAACATTCACTTTATGCCTAGGTGCTGGACATGTTCGACCAGTGACATTGAAGTTAAGCTTCAATGTCACTGGTCACTGATTGGTCCGCCATCCAGAGTGGCTGACTGAACACTAAAGCGAACAGGGTTTCCAGACTGTAATCTACGCTATACTTTATTTGATAGCAATATTTGGGCAGTGCCAGGCTACATTAATGTAGATTCACCCCTGCCACAAATGTACCTGGTGCACGTGGGTGCTTAGCATTGTCCTTGGTGTCTGGGTCCAGAAGCACCCATGGAATAGGCGCCTTTGTATCCTTAAAGTGCTGTCCAAAGGTTGTGCCTTTACAAATGCATTCAATTGGCTAATTTTAAATGCAGTAACATATATGCTTTGCCTAAGGACTAAAATCAGCACTACTGTATATACAATCTTTGCAATCGTTGCATCTTACCTGCAGTACATTATATCAAATTAGGCAAGTCATGAAAAAAGACTGTTGTGATAATTACTGTGGTAGAGGTATGGATGAGCCTTTGTTTTTGACAGTAAGATCTATTTTGATACTATTCTGATAACAAGGGGCAAACGTTTGTACTATTATGCAGCAGATCTCAGCTATAATTGTAGCACGCAGATCCCAGGTGCCAATGTCTCTGCATTCACAGTTGGCTGAGTCAAGGCTTGCTCTCTCTGGGAACACTTTGAACCCAACATGGACTCAGCCTTGACCTCCCTCACAGAGGCTGCTTGTGAGCGCTGCATGGCTCCTGTTATGACATCCATCATGGCTGTCATGTTTTTATCCCTAATAATATTCCAAACAAAGCCTGTGACCAAGCTACTATAGGTAGGAATACTCTAATACAGCAATTGTCATCATAAAGTGATTTACATAATAATTGAAGGAATTCATGAATTTTATACGTATTTCTTATGTATAATGCAGAAGCAAGTAAAAAAAAGTCCTCTATCATCCCAATTAGCTTGGCTTTGAGTTTCTGTATCAGAATCTGCTCCCAATTATTACCATGTGGCTCAAGTTACAAATCTAATGTAAAGAGCATCCCTTAACCATTGTCTAATGACAAGTACACCGCTTTGATGACAATTAAATTCAGTCAAGTTGGAAAAAAAGAAAAACTTTTGCACAACAAGATCTAAGATTAAGACCAGCCATCTAAGATGCAATCAATATGTTGTGACGAATGTTAGCTTTGTAGTATAAGCTGCGATCTCTGCTGCAATTACAACAGCATGATTACAAGACTAATTGGACATAACAGAGTAATTGCGAGTTAAAAGAGCTTCAGTGGTATCAAAAGACATCCAATAACCAGACTGAGCTGGCCCTGTCCTCAACAGCTTGATAGGGGTGATATTGATGTAATAGGGTATGTGTAGACGGTTCCCCAAGAGCCCTTGGCGACCAGAGGCACCCTCACCCCTCTGTAAAGACGCACGGCAGCTGTTCTGGAAACAGACGAATGGTGAGGCAGGGAAACCTTTACCTCCTGCCTCATCCATCATTGCTGACAGCCCTCGATCATTATTAATATTAATAAAATGTTCCCATCAATATTGCAGGCTGGGGGATATTCCCTAGTGAGCTTGTTCCGTGTCTGTGTGTCTTTGTGGTTATACATATGCTGTATCCCATCTAACTCCAACAACATACCATGATATGTATCATGTCTCCTTGGCCTGCAGTGACCCCTTTACTGGACACATGTATGGACTCCATTTACTATTTTGTTACTAGCTTGTAGTCAATATATGGCATCAGTTATTTTGTGAAAAATAATTTGTTATTGAATAAAAGATTACAAATAAAAAATGTAATCTACAGCAATAAATAACAGCAAACTAAAAGTTAGCATGCCTCACAAGTTTATTATTAAAAACAAAGGTTCATATATTTCTAGATGAACATGGAAAGTTACAGAATTCACTTTTAATACTATACATGTTCCAAGAGCGTCCAAAATGCTAAATTAAACACATTCATTTTGTACAGCTACAGCCCTACCCAAGATTATATAAGCATTAGTTTTAAAGGTTTCTGGTGTGTATTCTTGCTGTGGATGAAGAAGGAAACAATACAAAAGGCAATGATTTAACTCTTGAGCATAACTTCTAAGACTCAAGCGTTCCTCAGATGTAATCTCCTTTGCCCGGATGAAAGGCGTAATCATAACGGGCCATATCTCCTGCTTAGAAGCCTCTATGTAGCAGGTCTGTAGCTTAGTTGGAGATTACAATAGATTTACTGCTGATCTCACAACCCCTTTTTCAGTGCTTCGGGGGGAGGTTGCCGTCAATTGTCACCAACTTTCTACGTAACCGGTATTGGAAGCAGTGGCTAATATAAGACTGAATGCTTGGCTAAGCGGAAGGCCTTCTTTCTTGGTAATCAGCAGGAGCTGAGTAGCCTAATATCCACAGAGAGCTATTTGCTATTTGCAAAACAACACAGATAGTCTCTGATGCGGAAGCAATTCCATTAGCTCTATCGTACTCCAAACACAGTTGTGTAAAATCTGGGTTGCTTCATAATAATGGGGGTTTGGGCACACATTGCAGTCACAAGGAGGAGATCACACTGGGGAGTCATTCAAATCCTGCTATGTTGTGCTGAGATATATATATATATAAACAAAATATTTTTTATTTTTTATACTGTGTCTCATCTCCACAATGCAATCTAGGTCACTCTTGCAAGGATTTGTACATGCCACATAGAAGGCAGGAAGGCTTGCCAATGAATAATTAATATAAGCAGAGAGTTGGGTGAAGTAATCCGATGTTTGTGCATAAAATCAACGGGATGAGCAACACCTACGTCTGCTTGCAGCAAGCCTCAAAGGGCATGTATCAGGGGACCCAGCCAGGTTTTGAAGTGATTAGTCATGCGTATTACTATAGACAATAGGAATCTCCTGCAAGGTTGCATGGCAAAGGGTTATTGTATGGTTATGGAGCAAAAACAAATAAGGCAAGTTTCATCATTAACATTCACAACGTTCAGGTGTTTGCTTACATGGCATGTTTTGCCAACTGGGGTATACAATATTATTATCATGTTTCAGGATGGAGCCATTCTATGTTCTCATGATATAGGAACATATTAAGTACAAGGCTGCATTCTCACGAGGCTGCAAATGTGCAAGTCTGCAATGATGATTATAGGTCTGCACTGACCAGATCTCCAGTGTAGATACAAGAGGTTTGCTAAGATAACTATGCAACAAATGTTGCTTGAGTAAATTATTCATACACAACATTTTGCAAATATTGAGACACAAAAAGAGCTAACTCCAACACAATGTTCTTTACATTTATCTAATGAAATACACATTTTATATACACAATAAGATACGATCTCACTCATTTTAGCAACCCCAAAGGCCCATATATTATTTATTTCTCAATCAAATTTGTCAGTAAATACTTCAGATTTGTGGAGAAAACCACATCTAGACAAATTGTATTTTGTAAAACGTCACATGAAAATGTTCAGTAATTTGAATAATTATCTAATTATTATTATTACATTAATTATCACCAAAAACAAGCAGCTACATATTTTATATTAAATAAGTTAGATTGTAGCTTTGAAATATTCACTGAATATTGGAGGAATTTGTGAACATTGTGATGCTTTCAGTTTATTAGTTAGAAGCGTCTTTGATATCTACTCAGACCATTTCCCACAACAATCCTTGTAGCACTTTCTAATTAGTTTGTTTAATTTACTCTGACAACAGAACTTGGTGTTTGATAGTGTCTAATGTGTTTCAAATAAATGGCTGATTTAGTGTTTTAAAAACTGCTTTAAATATATTATATATAGGATTACAGATAATGTAATATACATAATAACTAAAAAAAGGTATATGTACAGGACAAATATATACAGTGCGAAACCAAATTGTTTCAATTGTTTGAGGTTAAAAGGTAAAGTCAGCTATTGTAAGCTAAATGTAAGATAATACACTTTTTGTCAAATTAAACAAATATCTACTCACATTTCTCTATCTTACTGTTGTATGTGAATGTTGAAATGTTGAAAATGTAATCTGATGCTTATACAGCCCTGTAAATAGTAACATAAACAAAATGGTGAACAAATCTTTGTGTGGAGGCGCAGCGGAGGACCGCGGAGCAATACTGTTTTTACAGTTTTAGCTCAAAGTTAGCAAGAATCACTAACACTGCCTTTTAAAAGAGAAAAATGCACGCGTGGTTAGCTTTTAGCTAGCTTTGCCCTGACAAACATCCCTATTGCAGAATATAATATTTAATTCTTACTGAAGCAGATAATAAAGAGCATTTTTATATTGATGTTGATGACATGCATGCAAGGAAATTATATATGTAGAAGCTTATTCTAATGCATTGTTGAGATAATTAAATAATGATTGATCTAATGGAAATGCACAAAAGCTATTTTATTTGCAGGTCTGATTATTTTTATACTCAGATGGGTCAGACAATTGCAAAACTAAGGCACATAATTGTTGAGTTTCTGTGATCACTTTCCACCTACAGTACTGCATGCATTGGGAGGCAGTACAAGACTAGTTTAATCAGGTATCTATACAGGTTGGTATTATACACGGTTGCTGGTAGGTTGCTTCGTCGAACGAGGTGCAACAAACTGGCACTAGCTGATGGGAGTGCGTGGCATAGGAAACCTCACACCGGAAAGGAGAACGCCGCATTCCTACGTGGAGGAAATTGCCAGGGCACGTTCCTGTGTGGGGAGTAGTTACGGCACTGAGGACGGTCCAGGGGCGCTGTCCAATGCTGATACTCCCGACCGGCGCTGTCCAGCGCGGGCCTGGTCGCGAACCGTGACAGGTAAAGCAATTAATCACTTCTTATTTATTATTTACATAATTTCTATGTATAGACTAATTGTCTGTTGAAGAAAATTTGTATCGTTTTGTTGCTAAATTCAGCAAGCATTTAGAATTTTTCAGCTTTTGAGTTGTATCTTCTTGTAAGATGTCTGAACCTCAAATCTTCCAGGTCTTGGTAAAAGCTATACTTTTTTATTAAATGTAGTGTTGACTTGCGATGGGAAAAATAAAAGTAGGTCACGTGATTTAGATCATGACAAATGATGCACATGTTGATATGAGCTAAAGGATAAATTCAGTAAAATGCATTTTATATTTATTTAAATAGATTCTGTCATTTGGAAGAAGACCAATTTTCCTTTTTAATGTTCATTGCTATTGCTAGTATATAACGTTGTGAAGAAAGGAAGCATGTGCAGCTCATTCAAATCATGAGAAATTCATGATTTAAAAAAAATAATTTGCTTTCACCGATCAGCTACGGTATTTCTCTTTCTGGTGTGTTTTTCTAAATAATTTGATTTATTTACTGTTGCAAAAAATCCCAAAGTTGTCTGTTTCTGTGAGCTAAAGGCAAGTAGTCACAACTTTGGGTTCATATGGAGTAAGAATCTTTTGTGATTCATTTAAAATAATTTGTTTGCTCTTTTTTGCCCAGCATAACAACCTCTTCAGAATGAAATGGGATGCATATGCCAATATTACTGCATACAACACTGTTGGATGTCTCTGATGTAGCCACTCAACTGTTGCATGCTGTGGTATGCTTGCATCTAATGCAGGATTTCATGCTGCTTCACTAACCCACGATTTGAGTGACGATGACCGATTTCAGCAGCTTCCTCAGAATTACCGTCTTCATTACTATTTTTTACTATTGTCGTATTTTATTCTACAGTTGTGAAGCACTTTGATTTTTATCTGTGAAATGTGCTATATAAATAAATTTTACTTACATTATGAAAGACAAAAGGAAGACTTTCTTCTTGGGATATATTGATAAAAAAATCAACATCATTTAGCATAATGCTGATCTACATGTCAGTCAAAGGGAGATATATAACCTTAGAGCCTACAATTGCTTAGATGTGTGCAGACATGAAGATGCATGTACTTGTAAACACGGGCACAAACATAAGCACTGCTCAACAGATGCGACCAGTATTTGCTGCATTGTTGTGTGTTGCATGCATTGGTGGCCTCAGCAAGCATATTGGATGTTGCAAGGCAATCTTAAGTGCTGATGAAAAGTAAAAAAAAAAAACATAAACAATGGATTGTTTTGTTTATTTTGGTCCAGCACAGTATATTCTACACAAGATGTTACTGAAAGATCCCCTGCCCTGTTTTCAGATTTATTCTTATGAAAATATTTTTTTATTGATTTAAGATCTGGCCCTTGTAAGATCTGGCCCATGAACTCCCATGAAGTGCCTCAAACCTTGCAAAAACTAAAGAAATCCTTCACACTAGGGTTGTGATGTGTTCATGTGACACAGCTTTGCTTCATTTGCTTCATTAACACTTAATCATTTAAATACAGGGCTCCTAACTGCTGGCCTATATTTTGAGTATACGCTTTCTATAGGCACAAGTTAAGACAGCATCTGAATGCTAATATGGTTTGAGTTCTGTGCGGACAGCAAGTAATTCATTTTTACATTTTATCTTGCTAATGAAGCAATATAATTCAGTGCCATAGCAGTCCTCTTGAAAAGCTAAGGGTCACGATTAACAACAAAGACAACGACTTTACGGGGCCCAAGAGATAAATAGGAGCAGCATAGAAAAACATTCTTGTTAGAACATATGTTGAGCTGCTACCTCAGTGTAAAGGTCATTGTGAGACAGAGTAATGACTCTAGTGAGTTTGTTGCTTTGCGAATTCATTCGGGGGACCATTTATTTGCCACTGATGAGCAGGGGGGAAACTCTGTTGTTATTTATGATCGTGAAATGTTGTACTCTTTCTCTGCGAGAGAGAAAAGCAGTGTTATGAATTACACAGTTATGACTTTCCAGGGTCTAATCAAGAACTCATGCTGAAGTACATTTGAGAAGGATATTGAATAGCTGGAGACAATTTGAGAGCTTGGCAAAATGTGTGACAAGCTAGACATTTACATGTTAGTATTGATATTTACTTTCAGTTCAGCCACCACTATTTCTCATATATTCATATTCTCCATGGATATTTTGATTATGTTCCACTATTTGTTTTAATTTATTTTTAAATGTCAAAATAGAATCCCCATTTTATTGTCCTTTCAGTTTATATTCCCATTTCAGCAGTTTACTCATGTTCTGTAACACAACAAACTGGTGTCATGAAATTGTAGTATTTGACAAAACAATGACTCATTTGAGAGGGAGATTTCTTCTTGGCAATGGTTGAACAACACTTTGTCATCGTTCAAGGTTAAATGTCAAAGCTGTTAAGTTAGTTTATTTTCCTAAGTATATGTCACCAAGAATCCACCAGACTGCAAGCAAACAAGACGTCCTATAAATTAATATCAACAGGATAACTACATTAAATAAATAAATACACCTTTATGTACAGTATCTTGGTTCTTCAAGGTCATTGTTATTAAAACGGTTGTATTCCGTTATATGTTTTATAAAAGGAAAATCAAGATGCTGGAACATACGTATACATATGCTGTAAATATGAGTGCATTTTAGCGTAGCACATAATGAATATATTGCATACATAAACATACATACAGTTAGCATACTTCCATGTGGAAATCTTTAGCTGTAGTGAAAACATATCATGTAGAACATACATAATATATGTGCAGAAGTCACATGATTCAGGCAGCGTGATGACGTCCCTGGTGGTAAGATGGAGCCGGGTGGGTTTAATCAGGTCGCCAACGAGGCAGCTACGGCCCTCCTGAGACGAAAGGCCCATGACCCATGAATCATGCGCTCCGGGGCTTCCAACACGACCCTGCCCGGCCCAAACAAGACACCTCTACACCTCACGCCCCCTCAGGCTGCTCTCGAGAGGGCCGCCATGGCGGTTTTGATGGGTCCTCGGTCTCCCCAGCCAAAAACAAACAGAAAACAACAAGGTTCTGCGGCAGGACAGAGCAGAGTAGCCAGTGTAATTTATAATGACCCCCCCCCACACACACACACCTCCTGCTTCCAATGCCTAGACTCTGGCTTGGCGGCTTGACATTGACATGTACTTCAAAACCACAACAAAGGGCCCGCGTCTTCAACCCTCCACTGACACTAGTGATTTGTCCAGACGGGTGTTCCGTAGGCGTGGGCACTGACAACAATGTTGCCCACCTCCACTTCCAAAAAACTTGACAAGCCCTGTTATTGCTTTGTGTCTCTTTGCAATGCAAAGCAGGTCTTGCTCTGTGCTCTCGTGACGTTTCAACTCAAGACCAGATGCACTCCATATGCACACAAACACACACACACACACACACACACACACATGCATGTACGTACAGTACTTACACACTCACACCCACGCACACACACACAGCTGGAGAAACAAAAATGACTCTCCATGTTAATATGAGCTAAAGGATATATTCAGTAAAATGCATTTTATATTTATTTAAATTGATTTTGTCATTTGGAAGAAAACCAATTTTCCTTTTTAGTGTTCATTGCTATTGCTAGTATAACGCTGTGAAGAAAGGAAGTGTGTGCAGCTCATTTGACTCCAGTTTATTTTAAAGGGCTAGTGTATATGTCTCCTGGTATGTTGTGTGTTTGAATCCCAGCACATTGCTGTACAACTCTGCTTCAACTTAAATTGAGATGATTTTAACTCTAACACACACAAACACACAATCACTAACTTAAGGTTCATGTTAACATTTGAAATACATACAATCGCCAATTCACACATCTTACAAACTACCCCTATAAACTACAAGATTTCGACACTACATGTCTAAAGTTCACACACTCCAGTAAGCCTACATTTACGTCAAATAAATTATCTGATAATTAGCCATAGCCTCTGTGATGATTAATCCTGTGGCCTGGATTCATAATATTGTTTTTGATGTGGGATTAGGGGGATTTTGTAATCACACAACACACCACCTATTCTGTATATATAGTCGCCCTTCAAGGACACATGTTCACATGTAAACCTCTCATAGCCAGAGAGGGTAAATTACAGTGTGGACTGACAAGCTGTCATGAGTTCTATAGGCTCCAGCAATGACCTCAGACTTTCCACTGCTTCACCAGCAAAGTCAAATAAACTGCTTCGCGCCAACATCTCGGAGACATTGAAATGACAGAAGTACATCTCCTGACTTGGTGAGCAACACCTCAGAAAGTCAAACAAGACTTAGGATCATGGAAGTCTGTCTGCTTAACCTGCTAACTTGAACCCGTCTAGCAATGGGGAGGGGTGATTTACACAGTGCCAGATCTAAGGAGTTCCCGACTACGTGATTTACAGAGTGCGAAAGGGTTTTCTGAAGCAGACTTAGAGCTATTTAGGTTTACCGCAGGCTTCGCTCCATTTCCTATGAGCACTGCAGGAGTTTCCAGGAGGTCACAATTCAACCCCTATTGCTGACAATACTTCATAGCCTCTGGATTATTTATGTTCACAATGCCTTGTGCCCCATCCAAGTTCCTTCCCAGCCGTCTGTATGTATGTAAACCGCCCCTAAATGGAACAACTGAAGTGCTTTAAGATTTGTTTCTGCACCCAACAATATCCCTGACACAGAGAGCGAGGGCAGGGGAACAATATTTCAAACATCCATTATTCATGCTCTGTTTGACTTTTAACGAGGTGCTAAAAATCCTGACA
Source organism: Typhlichthys eigenmanni (assembly GCA_027564635.1). Taxonomy (NCBI): domain Eukaryota; kingdom Metazoa; phylum Chordata; class Actinopteri; order Percopsiformes; family Amblyopsidae; genus Typhlichthys; species Typhlichthys eigenmanni. The sequence goes on from JAODUK010001880.1 coordinate 10,132, forward strand.
TGTCACCCACTCAACACTTGATACCATGGCATAAATTCTTAATACTGTTTTTATGAACTGCACCGGTCCTCTGTGTTTATCTATAATAACATCTCCAAATGTAACTTAGTGACACAATGCTGTCGTCGCAGAGCTCATATGGCATGAATAAAAGACAACTCCCTTAATGTTCTTGCCTTGACCGTGCAACACATCAACGTCTACACTTTTCACCAACTGGTCTATCTGCAGTGAGATATGTAGTGAGCAATACGAATCAACTTATTTTACTCTGTATTATCACACACTATTGTGAATTTATGTCAATCTCAGTGTTCCTTTGATATACTGTATACTGTATACAGTATATATATATATATATATATATATATATATATATATATATACAGTGTTGGGCAGTAACTAGTTACCACTGTTATATTATTACTTTTTCTAGTAACTAGTAGTGTAACTAATTACTATTTCCAAAACGATAATAATATTACAATTACTAATCCAAGTAATGCTGCATTACTGTGTTACTGTAATGTTTCGTGATCCCAGTCCTGTGTTAGTCTCGTCACTTCATGTGTTTACCTTGTATATTAAGCCTGTTTGCCCGTCACTCCCTGCCCAGTGTTTCCCAGTCTCGTTAATTCCACCCGTGTCTGATTAATCATGTCTAATGTGCTGCACCTGTTCCTCGTTGTTGTGAGCCAATGGTCTGTCTTCCTGTCTTGTCTACCTGTGTATTTAGCCCCAGTGTTTTCCCCAGTCCTGTGTCGGTTATTGTTGATGTTAAGTCAATGTCGAGTTGTTCCCCGTGTTCCTGCCATTTTGTTTCCTTTTTGTAAATAAACCTGGTGTACTTTAGCTACGTGTCTAGCATTTGGATCCTTACCTCCGTGCATGTGACAGAATAACCGACCTTTCAAATGGATCCAGCAGACAGCACCCAGAGGCCTATCCTGCCTGGTTCGCGTCTTGCCATTTTCCGTGGACATCGAGGAAGCCACACGGGAGGTAAGGGCCGCTGTGGCTCCGGCCAACAGCCTTTACCGCTTTTCCCAGTGGTACCGTCCGCCAGTCCTTCGCCACTTCCGCATCGCCTCTCTCGGCAGTCGCACAGGGCGATTCCCGATCCCCGATCGCTGTTGCTGCTGCCTCTGAGCCAGCCTTTGTTCAGGCCCCAGCCTTGGTTCCGGCCTCCGAGCCAGCCGTAGTTCAGGCCCAAGCCTTCGTTCAGGTCCCCAAGCCAGCCTTAATTCAGGCGCCGTCCTTGGTCCAGGTTCCCGATCCCGCCAATGTCCAGGCCTCTGAGTCAGCCTTAGTTCAGGCTCCTGTTCCCAATCCGGCCACCACGCAGGTTTTGGCGCTTGCGGGGACTGCTGCTCTAACCGAGCAGTTTGCCTCCTTCGCTGCTGGGTTCTCCACGCTGCAGCAGCACCGGCCGGTCCTTTCCGCCGCTAAGCTCCAGAAGCCGCAGCTGCCTCACGTCTCCGCCGCTGGGCTCCAGAAGCCGCAGCCACATCACTTCTCCGCCGCTGGGCTCCAGAAGCCGCAGCCGTATCACATCTCCACCGCTGGGCTCCAGAAGCCGCAGCCGCATCATGTCTCCGCCGCTGGGCTCCAGAAGCCGCAGCCACATCCTGTCTCCGCCGCTGGGCTCCAGAAGCCACAGCCGCATCCTGATTCCGCCGCTGGGCTCCAGAAGCCGCAGCCGCATCCTGATTCCTCCGCTGGGCTTTCCACACCGCAGCCATATCAAGTCTCCTCCGCTGGGCTTTCCACACCGCAGCAGCTCCAGCCGGATCCCTCCTCTGCTGGGCTTTCCCCGCCGCAGCAGCTCCAGCCGGATCCTGCCTCTGCTGGGCTTTCCCCGCCGCAGCAGCTCCAGCCGGATCCCTCCTCTGCTGGGCTTTCCCCGCCGCAGCAGCTCCAGCCGGATCCTGCCTCTGCTGGGCTTTTCACACCGCAGCAGCGCCAGCCGGATCCCGCCTCTGCTGGGCTTTCCCTGCCGCAGCAGCTCCAGCCGGATCCCGCCTCTGCTGGGCTTTCCCCGCCTTAGCAGCTCCAGACGGATCCCGCCTCTGCTGGGCTTTCCCCGCCTCAGCAGCTCCAGCTGGCCTTCCCTCTAGTGCCCTGGCCCCATGTGACTTTTCCCCATGTGACTTTGCCCCCTGAGCCCTTGTCTCCTGCGCCCACGTCCCATGTGCCCATGACTCCTGCTCCCACGGCCCATGTGACTTTGCCTGATGTGCCCTTGCTCCATGTGACTGTGCCTTCCGAGTCCCTGCACTATGGACCTCCGCCCCATGTGGCTCCACCTCCCGGGTTTCCGCCCCATGAATCTCCGCCCAAGGTGATGCTGCCGTTCCTAGAGCCCGA
>JAODUK010001881.1:0-12493 GCA_027564635.1 Typhlichthys eigenmanni
TGAGAGAGAGAGAGAGAGAGAGAGAGAGAGAGAGAGAGAGAGAGAGAGAGAGAGAGAGAGAGAGAGAGAGATGTATTAGCATGTTTGTCACTTTGATTTGCGATTAATGGATGCCAAACCACGCACATCTTTTGTGGCTAAAAGTTTGAAAACTAAAAGTTCTCATGATCATTTCAGTTTTGAGTAAATATCCTTCGCACGGGAAAAAGTGAAACATACTGTACTGTAAATGCAAATTAAATGAAATTATTCCAGATGGAAGAAAAATAACTTTTTGAATATTTCTGGTTAATTAAAAAATAAATAAACAACAAAATCAGTCCTAGCTATTATGTAAGATTGTCTCTTCTATATACAGTATCATCTCTCATTGGAAAATCATAATTGTCAGTTTTGCCTATTAAATCTTGTTTATGTTGATTCATATTAACCCCTGAAACATCAAGGATGATATCACTTCTTATAGGACATAAAAAATATGACAGACAAAGGTGTTTCAACCTGTTTTGATTTGTCTTTCAGTGTTATCACCTTCGTTTCATTTCAAATATCAGAATGTTCAGAGTGCTCATAAAACCACTTTTAACCATCTGATCAAGTGTTCTTATGAGCTTCCTCCTGCAGGTATGAGCTCATGTTAGGATTTATTTTAAGACTTCTAAGATTTCTATGGCTTTTTCCCCTACTATTGTCTATCGTCTTGTTTTCCAGGGAATAGAAAATACCCCTGGATTTGTCGACCCCCTACCTAGAACACGTACACTCAGCCGGTGTATCCTTCGACCTGATTGTGGCCCTGAAAACAGCAGTTGTGTTCCGTTAAGACAATGACACCCAAATGGAAATATAAACCAGGCTTTGTTTCGTCTTCTGTAAACAGCCAACCTGCGATATCCTGTAGGAACACACACACACACACACTCTCTCTCTCGTGTGTGATGCCTTAGCCCAGCGTGGGGTGAATAATGCCGGTGTTAAACGTCTCTGGCTGCCAAACGCTTCAGAAGGAATATGAGGATTCTGAGCAGAGTCCCTTAGCTGTGCTGATTGCTGACATTAAAAGAAAGTCTTTCTGCCAGGAGCCTGAAAACAATGACTCACTGAGAAGGTCTGGACAAGCAGGAAGCGAACACACACTCCCACACACACACATGTAGCGTTAGCTGGAGTTTCTCTGCCTTTAATTGAATTATAATAATGTGATCACCAGAGCCCGACCAATGGGTCTTATACCATAACTAGTAGCAATCTTTTATTATTTTTGATGTGACGAGGTAACACCGTGCAGTCTATTGCTTTTCACCTGACTGAGAGATGGCTTCTACTGTTGGAGAGGTAGTGGCAACATGCTCAGTGTATGTTGGCAAGCCAAGCAACAAAGTGCTGTAAACACTTTGAAATAAAAACGCAAAATATGCGTATACTGTAGCAGCTAGGAGACATGAGAAATTAGTTATTCTTTCACTGCTACAGTAACTTCTTTGTTGTTGTTGTGCAGTGTAGTGCACCGGCGTTTACTAGCAATGGGTTTGAAGTGCTAAATGCTTTGAGGCTTTGCTATTCTATAATTTTCTTTGTCGCTATAAGAGCACACACATACTGTATACGCACTGTAACACACACACACACACATATATATACTGTATATATATATATACTGTACATATATATATAGAGAGAGTTATTTTAAACAGACTGTTGCCAACAAATGTTTGGCCTTGAACAGCCCCATTGCCACTCGACACAAGGGCATTTTGGGCTCCTTAATTGAGCTTATCATCCTTGATAATTGGAGCTCATTACCTTTCCATTTTTCTGCTTCCTATCTACTTAACGGGATAAGAATCAATCAATGGCCACCATACATCAGCAACAGCCAGAGGAGAGGGGAGGGGAGGGGAGGAGAGGGGAGGATGAGGGAGGAGATGAGGAGAGCTTTACAGAACAGCGAAGAGTAGATGGAAGGAGCTAGGATATGGTTAGGATTAGGTGCTGGCATTGGGAGTGGTGGTGACACCACAGTGTCTTTGTTCAGAGCGCTCACCTAATCACCCATATCAAACCCTTTGCTGGAAAAAACGGGGATGTTATTTATTTGATTTCTTTCACATTAAATTATATAGGATTTATAAAAGGGATTACATTTTTACACTTGTAAGAAGACTTAGCTACTTAATTAACGCTGAAAATAATACTCCAATTATTTTTTCAGCGGGTGCGAATGGAATTCTTATGGCCTCTGAGTATTTAGTTAATTATAACATCACAGTTCCACCGCTAATTTCTCGACAGAAAGAGTGTGTCGCCAACTTCACTGTTATGCATTAGTTGTGTGTCACACATCAGCTTTATTCATATTCCACTGCCGATGTATTGTGATTCCAGTTCCATTGTTGCGTAAGCTATTGTTTATCTGCACTGTTGCTATCTGGCTCATCACTCATGGCCACATTGTTGCTACAACAAACAATAGATGCTTGTTTGTAGCGTCCAATTCAAAAATCTAATTTAGCGATCAATGGGATCATTGTTTTGTCTTTCACACAATGAACAGTGATGAGATGTTGACGTGTGACACTGGCAACTGGGTTTTTACATTTCAATGTTCAGCCTTGACGGGAAAATAAAACATGTTCCTGTTGGAATTACAACTTCAAACAAATCAAAACAGAGCCGGTGATTAACACAGTTTGGACGTTGTTGTTTTTGATGGCAGTACTACAATTCTAGTCCACACAGTTGCTAGGTAACAAATGATTCAGAGAGCAATTTAATACATTTAATTGAAGCAAACCTCAAGCTATTTGGCTGCTTTATGTAATACAATACATTTTACTGCCATTTCACTAGCCAACACAGTAATGAAATCCTGTTTTCTTTGCTGATTTTTAACACATTGATTGACAATGATTTTACATATTTACATGTAAGTTGACTGTATAATGTAAATATTAAAATCCATTTTTCGAATGGAAATGGTAATGATTACTGGTGTCATCTGGAAACAGAAAGCAGAGTTCAGAAACTTTTAAAACTTATTTTATTGTTTCAGCCCCCAGTACACAAACTTGCAGACACAGTAGAAATAAGCAAAGAAAAGATTTGAACTGAGGCTGAAAATGTTTTTTAGGGCTACAGTATTCTTCTAAACTAGCCTAAATATCAAACCATGGGCGTCTGGTAGCTGTTGATTCTGCATTGATCAGATCTGTGGAGGATCTAAAAGGGCATCCCTGCCATGTCCACAGTGTTTGTTCCACACTTCTCCGACAATACATTCACAGTGTGGCCCCGCCCACCTCACTGCAGGTTGCAGGTTGATTGGCAGCTGAAAGGGAAGTGAAACAATATAATAGTTCTTCAGATGCTTCTTTTTATTTTTTTTATTTTTTTCTGCGATGCTGTCTAAGAAACAATGTTCGCTTGTCCAAGGTGCGTTTCTAGGAGCGTCTTTCACTCTGTTAGTAGACATGCCCGTCACGCAGGAAGTGATGCGTCACTCCGCTGGCTGTCGACACACCTGGACAGACTCCTTTGTTAGCCACAGCTATTTTTGATTTAACGCAAGACCAGAACTCTGGCTAGAAAGCTCTGAGACGATGGATGAATAGACAGACGAATAGATGAGAATATAATAGGCCTCGCACCGCAGCAGGGCACTTTAATGAAGGTGCATTTTGGAAGGCCAGGAGAAGGGTTTCATAATGCCTGACAACGGGTTTGGATCTCTGTGGAAACACATTTGCTCCAAGGTATAAGAATAGTAGAAAAGGTCAGGTGTCAGTGGATTGGCGGCTGGTATTTGCAGCAAAGCCAGACTCTGCCTGATGTTTGGCAGGACGCTGTTCTGGTCGCCAGGGCGACACCGGGTTGACGGCAAGCCTTGTTCTGAAGACCGTGTCATTCTGTTAAATATACTGTCATCTTAGCCCCACTGAGAAAAAGAGACCTGTCTCACACTGAGAACCACTTCCTGAGTAGACCACGATTAAGGGCTGTCAACGCTGATTATGGGAAATCGTTTTACAATTGATCATTACTTGAGTTCTTCAGCGACTTATTTTTACCTCTAATTCAACCTCCTCCGGTGCATTTCCAACTGCTTGGTGATTTCACAAGGTTATTAACTGTATAGGGAGGCCACCGTGTTCAGACGTACAAACTGAACGACCTCACGTGTGCGAGACACACATTGTTTTTCTTTTAAAACGACCAGTAATCCAGCCCAGCTAGATCTACAAAGTTCTGTCTTCGCCAAGACACCGGTATTCATGTAGCATTATTAGCATGAGTGCTAAGTCTCCGCGGACCCCCCCTTTCCCCTCTTCCCGACAGATCCACCACGGTGGTGGGATCAGAATCTGTGATCCCTGATCCATGGTCGGTGCTGCCGTGGATCCTGTCCCGACTCAGAGCTTTCCTCCGGGCCCTCTTGTCTTCCTCCCTCCCTCTCTAGTCTGGCTCCCCCCGGTCCCGAAGCTCTGCTTGACATTCTCTCCCTCCTCTGCTCACTCCAGCTAGCTAGCTAGCCCCCCCCACCCCCACCCCCCCTCCCAGCCACGGAGCGACCACACTCCCTAACCTCCATACGGCGCTTTTCTCCTCCAGAAATGTACAGAAATGTCATCTCGGCAGAATGCTCGCCGAGCGTGGGGTGGTGTCAGTGTGCGTGGCGGTGTAGCTTGCGCGGCAGACATGGATGGGAATGCCTGGCAGTTCTGTCACAGGATGAACGAGGGGAGAGACCGCAGAATGCTCCGCAATTGCCTGTAAAACTCATTCAAACCTGCTCTATAGTGCCTAGTTCCACCAGTGGAATACTGGCCTTTCTGACACCAACACACCCTGACGAGATAGAAGAGACTATCATTTGGTCACACTGTGGCATTTGTACACACCCGCACATGCACACACACGCACACACACGCACACACAGGCCTACACACGCACACACACACGCACACATGCATACACACACACAGGCCTACACACGCACACGTACAAACGCACACACACACACACACACAGGTCTACACACATGCATGAACACACACACACACACACACAGACAGGCCTAGACACACACGCACAAGCACACACACACAGGTCTACACACGCACATGCACACACACAGACAGGCCTACACACGCACGTGCACACACGCACACATACAAACACATATGCATGGACACACAAACACACACACACACAGGTCTACACACATGCATAAACACACACACACACGCGCACACACACACACACACACACACACACGCAGACACACACACACACACACACACACAGGTCTACACACATGCATGGACACACACACGCACAGAGGCCTAAACACACACCCACACACGTATAAGCACAAACTCACATACACACACCCAAACACACACACACGCACACGCACATAGACTCTCTCTCAGCACTGTTGGCTGGCCTGGCCTCAACAGGATGCCAGTTTGAGTCTGTTAAATGGTTATTTGCTCTTGCTGCCTGAGCCAATAGGATTCAGCGGTGCATGGAGCTCAGGACACAAGGCTGTGTCCACGATTAGCCAGAGAGCTCAGCTCAGCCTGGGATTACTGCCCACACGGCCAGGGAGAGGTGGGGAGGGGTAAGGAGAGACGAAGGGTGGGGTGACAGACTTGGTTTTATATACATATACAGTATATATACAGTATATACACTAGATAGATAGATAGATAGATCTATATACTGTATTTATTGTATACAGTAGTGGCGTGCAGTGCATAAAATGGAAGCCCATTCAGATCACATAACATCTCCTAAAACATGCATAATATTAACATGAACTTAATTAACATTAACATAGTTAATGTTACCATAATCATATGCAAATAATACTGCAACAGCCATGAGCACTTTACATGGGAAATGTTGATGACGTGGGTGGGAACAAATGTTGAGAAAAGGCTTAACGAAAATGTGCAACGCTTGTGCGCAGTTACAGTAGGTTGTGTGTGTGTGCGTGTGTTTGTGTCTTGACATATGTAACCCGTATAGTTCTATGACGTAAACCCTTCTCCATGGTTGACTTGTAGGTGCAGAACTTTAAATTCCTCGATCATTTGGTATTCGGAAATTTGATCAATCAAGTTTTCTGTCACTTTGCTAATATAACAAAAACGCTTTCCTCCGATGGGAAAACTATGTATTTTGTTCAATTCATATCACGCACTTACACTTATGTTTATATGGTATAAACCATCTAATATGTACAGTGGCTGTGAAAACCATGTCTTAGATTAACTTAATTTATTATAGAACATGCAAGTTAAGAGTATAATCTTTTGACATAACCTTTCCAATAAAGAATCATACAATACAGTAATAAATAAAGAAATAGTGTGAAAATGGAGCGTGTTTCTTCTAATCTCCTCTAACAAGAGCAATCTAGATCTAACTACCCATAATTCCACTCTGGTCTCTGGAGAGCATACTGGGAAATGCTTGAGGGCATCAGCTGATGGCCATGTTGTTTGGTAAACAACAGGTGTTTGTTATCAAAGCAGATGATAATGACAGCTCTTATTTCTGCTGGAGGAGGAAATGCTCCCAAGAACGCGATGCGACCATTCCCAACAGCCCAATAACCAGGGTTCAATCTGGCTGTTGTCGTGCCATTGAAAGGTGTCAGTGTACATCATTAAGCATCTTGTGTTCTGTCTGTTGTAAGAGTTGTAATTCGTCTGCCGTGTCCCGCTGTGGTAGAACTCCCTGCTGTCTATGTTTGGAAGTGTGAAACCCATTTAGAAGGTGTGTTATCCTGCCAGTGAGGAGCTGTTACCTCTTGGAAGTCAAGATAATGAAAGACATCATTTCATTAAAAGTGACACGCGTCACCTCGTCACCGCGTGACAAACACGCCTGCCGCAGGTACCAAACCCAACACTTAATTTACCAACCTGCAGCCCGCCGGCGGCACTGACATTTGGAGCCAGATTACTTTTATTATTGTGGCAAACGTGAGGCATTCTGGGTAAATATTACAGGTTAAGGTAGCACAGGAGAAGCTTGTTTTACAAAGTGAAGCCCGAGGCTGAAAACAGCCCTGTGATCAGATCAGAACACAGGCTGGCAAAAGGCTTTTCAAAGTTTAAAAGCAGTGTAATCATCTCTCTCTCTCTCTCTCTCTCTCTCTCTCTATCTCTCTCTCTCTCTCTCTCTCTGTGTACTGTATGTATATCCGTCCATCTAGGCTGTGTTGGCCAGATCAGGACATGTCTTAAGCATCTCTCCCTGTGGCATGTGGAGGGGTATTGATCATCTTTGCATGTGATGAAAAATGTACTGTGGTTTAGGACATAAAGTGACAAGCTAATTGAAGGCTCTTGGCTCCCATGTTATTTCCCATAACCCCCAGTTGGTGCAGCTTCCCGAGTCTCCAATCTAATTAGGATCCTCCTCGTTTTGCTCCAATCTCCCATTCCACCAGAATTAATGGATGAAAATTAGTCACACTTGAAGATATATGATGCAGTATCATATTCACCACTATCTGGCACATAAATCACATCTTCATTGGCTTCAGTTTAAAAAAGTCTTTACATTCATGGGGGATCCGTTTATTGATTTATTTATTTTTTTGTAATTATAATATAGTTTAAGGTTTTATGAGGTCATTTTGTTTCCTTTTTCTCAAACCAACTAAAAACTCATTCACATCTGCGTATGGAGACGGGATTCCTTGTGGAATTAGATGGTTCACCAGCCATTGAACTTTTACCCGAGAGACTCCAGAAGTAAGCCAGTTATGTGAAAGTTTTGAAGTAATAGAACATTATGCTAGCTGAGTAATTAGCTAAAAGGAAAACAAGAATATTTTTGCTAGAGTCTGCTGCCCAGTGGCGTTTGGAGGAAATAGCTTACTGTATGTATCAGTGCAAACAAAAAAAAGCTAAATTTGTAATTCTTTCATCTCTCCTTGCCTTTCTGTGAGGGTTTTCCCAAGAAAATAATTGGCAGAGCTCTGGGTCCCAGCAGAATCTGATTTATATTCCCTACATAAACATGGCTTGTCTCCCATGTTTCTCCAAGAAAGGTCTAAATATCCGTTAGTTCCCAGGGAATGTCCCTGCCCAACAGGCCTAGCGTGGCCTCGTCTCTGGCAGGAAATGCTTGAAAACTGCGTCCTCAACATTCTTCCCACAATCCTGCAGCCGGCGGGACCGCTCCCAGCAGACCGGCGTCTTGGAGGGTCCCTTACTGCTCGTCGCACGTCGCTATTGTTCTTCACAGGGGGCTGCAAAAGTATGGCCTCCCAGCTCCCACATCCACCAGGCAGGGCCAAATGTCTGCTATTTATAGACGCAGTATACTGTATTCTTTCTTAGCAGAGCCAAGAGAAACTCTAGTTTATTACTGTCTCAGTGAGCTAGTCTTCCGTTGGTGGGAATACCGCTGACGTCATTACGCCGGGCCGCTCCGTCTTACACAGCGTGGTAAACATGGCATTAGAGGACTGTGGCTTTCTGTCATTAATATTGCTTTGTGAGCCAGCTAACATGCAAGAACAGAAATGGGTCAGTGCCACCTCAGCCTGTTTCTGTGTGTTTAAATAGACACTCGCTGGGACACAGGAACACGGAAACTGCTTACGGTGCTTATCGGCGGAGCTCTGCAGCGGCCGCATGCATTTTTCACTCCTTCGTCTATTTATGGCTAAAGACGCTGCCCTTTGTTTAGCATCCTCTAATTAGCATTAGCTTTCACTTACTGGATTCAGATATGTGATGGAGGCAGTTGTGAAACAGACAGTGGACAGTCCTTCTCCGCAGAGGGCTTATATCCACAGATATCTCTCCAGCGCCGGGAAAGGGCACGGTCCAGCTCATTCCGTGTCACTTTAGCTTAAATCTTCTTTTCCCACGTATCCCGGAGTTTTCCCTCTACCTGCTGCTGTCAATTCTCGCAGGGCCCGAGGCGGGCCCTCCAAACGGACTCCATGAAAAATACATCAGTATGTGCCTGAAGACAGAGAGCTTTAGCTCGTCTCGGGAGTCGTCATTAAAAGCCAATTCATCTGTCCTTCACAGAGCTCCTGTCTGTGTCCCTGATGTCCTCTGATGGCGTTTACACTGTCCACCTGCCTCGGGCTAGCGGCCATGTTCGGTGGCCCCCCCCCCCCCCCCCCCCCCCCCCCCCCACACACACACATACAATCACGCAATCACACTTCTTCATTCATGTAGTGACACACACACACACACACACACATACAATCACACAATCACACATCTTCATTCATGTAGTGACACAAACACTCACGCGCACACGCACACACACACACACACACACACGCAAACACACACAATCACGCAAGAGCTTGGAAATCGAGGTGATTCAGGCAGGTAAACCTCGTGTGTGGCCAATCATAGTTAGCTATATGGGCGGGGTTTAGGTGTGACGAAGGCGACTTGAAAACCACTCTAGTCGAAAACGCCTAGAGATTATTCAATATACACTGCAAAAAATGCCCTATCAAATATAAGTGCAAATATATTAGTTATGAGCTTGCAAAACTAGCTGCCAGTGCAGTAAGTGCAATTCACTTAAGATTTCTTAAATTAAGTGCACATTTACATAAATTAAGTCAATAAATAAGACATTTATATTACAAACAAGTCCAACTTGATTTTAAATCTAAAAACAAGATTATCACACTAATATAAGTTAGCTATAGTGTTTTTTTTTGCAGTGTAGCATCGGTTTAATTAGAATTTATTAAAAGAGAAAAGGTTTTTCTCAATGGAAAACATGTATTCACTCTCCTCCTGACATTTCTACTGCAAGAGTGGATAACAACAGACTGTTGGTTCACAGGTTCATCCAATCACATCCAAAGTATTATTTTTTTTAAATTGCCTGCCCTCTTGAAACAGTTTCAATGGACGGCTCCCCAGATGAATGTGTCTTAACAGACAAAGATATCACAGCGTGTGTCAGGTTAATTCCAAAACAACACACCAAGTAAATGATGAAAAATAAGAGAGAGATTTTTTGTGTCAACAGTTCTATCCAGAGACACCCAGCATCCAACGGGACGACCGGATTGGCTGAGGTGGTCGGGGTTGAAGGTGAACGTCTGATTGTCGAGCTTAATGGTCAGATGGTCGTTCCTCTGGGAAGCGGAGGTTAAGAAGATCAGAGCTATGTACGAGCGGGGGGGGGGGGGGTGGATGTCAAACTTTGATTCTTGGCAACAACAGGGCAGAATCACTTTGTTCTCTGGTCAGTCAGAACAAACCAGACAGCTACTGATCACTGCTCCACTGGGAAGTTAGCTTAAATGAAAAGACTATTGCGTGTGTGTGTCAGAGAGAAAGATAGAGCGAGAGCGAGAGCGATAGAGGTTGTTGCTGCCGTACAGCGAAGCAGGCTTTACACAAAGCGGCCGCAGAAAGGGAGCAGAGTGATACTGCCCATGTTAGGAAAAGAGCTTGATTACGCCCCAGCTGAGAGATATATGGGTTGGTGCCTGGGTTATACTGTAGCTTCTCTGAGCACCACGTGTGGCTTTGGGCAAAATACATGATAGGGAAATGCACTTCAGAACATTTCGACCAACAGCCAATAGGTGTCCGGATTGTAAACAATGAAAAAAAAAGAAATGTATACTTAGCTTATGCTTATGTCAAAAGTGACATGTGATGGTGTGCATGTACAACTACAGCAGTACATAGAGTTAGGCATCGTGCTCCAAGATTCAACGTTGCGGATCAAACCCAGGACCCCCTACTTGCAACAATGGGGGCATTTATACGATAGGAAGCCCGTTTGTGGTTATTACAATATCACACCTGGTGACATTGATACTTGATAAATCATCAGTATGGGACAAATAATAGTCTGTCAGCAGCTATACGCACATCATCATCTCGGCACTGCTGCTCTAGCGAGGGTTTATTCCCCTTTCTAGAATGTCAACACCGAGAACAGCAAGACGATCTAATCAGAGGAACACTTAAAAACAGACACAACACTAAAGCTCTCCTCCCCAACCACAGCCACTATCTCTCCCCCCCCTAGCAGTAGTCGGACGACCAAGAGCGTGAGAGCGATGCCATAAAATGTCACTTAGCCCCCCACTTCACCCTGACACACACACACACACACGCACACATGCACACAGACAGACATGCACGCACACACACACACACACACACACATCAATGCCCTGCAGCTGCAGAATGACTTATTGGAGCTCTTTGGAAGTGAAGCTGCTGTTTAATGAGCACTAATGTTCTGAGAGCGACACTGCAGACCACCGTGGAACAGACGGAGAGAGGGAAGGTCTCCTTCATATACGTACGTCCCTCTTCACATTATGTGGAGAATGACTGAAAACCTCCTCCAGCTGCAGAACAGAGAAATGATGGTACAAAGAACTTCACTTTAGAGACAGGACATGTACCGTGTGCAGCACAAACATGGAGGACACGTCTGGAGGACACAATAGTGCTGGGACTGATCTAGAGGACAATATAAAAGACAGGATGGCCCTAATAAGCAGGACAACAGCTGGGCAGGGTCGATCTGGAGGACAGGACAACAGGAGAGAGAGACAGGAGAGAGCTATAGACACATCACTGCTTTAATAGATAGTGGACAGGATAGATTGATAGATCTGAAGGCAAAGGCAGCGCTACAGGACAAGACCCCTCTAGAGGACAAGACAACTAGGGAACAGAACAGATCTAGAGGAGAGTGTGGTTCTAGAGGACAGTATGGTTCTAGTGGACAGGTGGTTCTAAAGGACAGGTGGTTCTAGAGGACAGTATGGTTCTAGTGGACAGGTGGTTCTGGAGGACATGTGGTTCTAAAGGACAGGTGGTTCTAGAGGACAGTATGGTTCTAGTGGACAGGTGGTTCTAGTGGACATGTGGTTCTAAAGGACAGGTGGTTCTAGAGGACAGTATGGTTCTAGTGGACAGGTGGTTCTAGTGGGCATGTGGTTCTAAAGGACAGGTGGTTCTAGAGGACAAGATGTTATAGAGGACATGTGGTTCTAGAGGACCAAGGTGGTTCAAGAGGGACATCTGTGATTTTGCTGACTCTGCGAACATACTGTCCTTCATCCTCTGGAGCTCTGCTAGGCCCCGCCCTATCTGCCCACAGGCTCTTCCCCGAGGACGCCCGGTGAGAGGGGAGGAGGAGGAGGAGGAGGAGGAGGAGGAGGAGGAGGTGGAGGAGGAGGAGGAAAGAAGTAAGGCGGCAAAAGCTACTTTGTTTGACTCTGTCGGGGGTGAAGACCCCGCGATGATAAAACGACATATTTTCATACTTCTGTGGTTTCGTGTCGCAGAAGTTCACACTGAGAGACGCCTAATGTCCACCACCCCCTCTCTGATATATATACCCTCATTATCATGGAGAGAAGGAGGGTGGGAGAGAGTGAGAGAGAGAGAGAGAGAGAGAGAGAGAGAGAGGGAGAGAGAGGAGAGATGGGAGAGAGAGAGAGAGA
>JAODUK010001882.1:0-12492 GCA_027564635.1 Typhlichthys eigenmanni
TTAATTCGTTTGCAGTTCTTTTTGTTGCCATCAGGTGGGGCTATGCCCCACTAGCCCAACGTTGAGAATCGCCACTGTCTAACATACTTCTATAACCTGTGTGCGGGTGTGTTTGTTTGTGTGCATGTGCGTAGATGACTAGAACGGAACAGTCAGCTGTCTTGCTACACGTGAAACCATTTGTACAAGGCACCATCTGTGTGCGCCCGGGGAGGTCAGCGAAGAAAAACAAACACGCCCTCCAGACACAATTAAAAAGGAGTCCCTTACAGAGGGAAAGTGATCTAGGTTGACTGACAGACACACTGCCGTGTACCGAGGTTCGACTGACAGGTTGTGAATGAATGTGTGAGAGAGAGAGAGGGGAAAATAGAATGAGTGTGTGTGTGCATATGTGAAGGTCATACTCAGATTTCTGATTAGTTATTGATCCAATGCGCTATGCGCAACGGTTTCCTCAGATATGAACACTGTACCGGTTTGTACGCACCTTCTCCAGAGAGCATTTGTAATTTACACATGCCATAGGGCCGTCATTTACACTCTTAGTGAACATGCGATCTGTATCTCAGGGAAAGATGCCTGTTAAAACAAGGTTTAAAGGTGTGACGCATGCATTGCGACCAGAATAAGATCAAATAAGCCAGACCACCTCTGGAGGTAGACTGTCTCATATTTTAATCTCACGGGTATAAACGCAATCAAGAATGCATAACATTCTATAATAGAGGAGAGCAGATGTATGTTACATACATGCATTACCAGCAAATCAAAAACTCACAACTTAATTAACCAAATTATATTTGTAAAATCCATACAATTAATACTGTATTGATATTGACTATACTGAATATACAGTACCATTAGATAACCACACAAACGTGCTCATAATCCTTGGGCTATGGGTTTGATGAGAGAGAGAGAGAGAGATATTTAATAGTGAATGTGTATTGGATTTGAGGTTCCATGCGTATTTCTCAAGCCATAGCTCTTAACCATAACTTCATAGAGACTACAGATGCTCAATGGGGCTTGGAGTAAACAAAACAACCACAAATTGCAGCGCAAGATCATCTGCAGTGTGTGTGTGTGTGTGCGTGTAAGTATGTGTCTTGTCATCAGGAGCAGGATAAGGGCTTCTGGGTGTATACCAAGGAGGTTTCCAAAAAGCCCCTAGATGTATGTTTGTGTGTGTGTGTGTGTGTGTGTGTGTGTGTGTGTGTGTGTGTGTGTGTGTGCGCTTGTGTGTTTGTACATGTATTTTATATAATTAGTGTGTGAATATACATTTGCCCAACACACATGCACACACGCGCAAGCACCCACAATGCAAAGCACTTTTACCTGCTAATCATCTTGCACACCCTGATTTATTAATAGTTTCGCATAGCAATGTCATGCAACACTACTGTTTTAAAATTAACTGCAGTAAAATTACCTCATTACTTTCCTAATCATGAAACTAATATGTGACCTCTAATGATTTACTGTGCTATGAGAGCACGCCTGTGGCAGATACGGTTTTCTTTAAGCCTCATTACAACATTGCAATTCAGTAAATAGGCCATGTGAAGAGAGAACAAAACGTCTGTAACGTCCTGTGCGATGCACAATATCAATCATTTATTCAAGTATACAGTCTCTGGCTCATCTCTGTACCACTATCTGCTCCAAAGGGACATTTGCATACATCAGCTAGTGTTAGCTCATATAAATAAACAATAACCATGCTAGCCAAGATCCTCAGAGAGCATTAGCAGAGGGTGCCACGGGTTGAGTTCAGCCGTGGCTGGCTGTCCATTTAAATTCTCATTTGTAGTAATTTGGCTTGCTGAACTGATGCCCGGATGGATGGACAGGACAGATGGACAGACGGATGCATAACCAGTAGTAGTAAAACTAGGTGTACGCATAACATTGCAGCAGGCTGGTGATCAATTCACTGAGCTTGAAAACACTCCAAGAAAAAAACAACAATCTATTCAACGAGCTTCTGTTACTTGCTCTCCAGCCACACTAACAGTGTTCTCTCTGTCATTTCCTCTCTACCTTCATCAACATTCTCCCTTTCCAATTTCCTCTAGTTTTCCGGTACGCCCCCTCTCCTTTTTTTCCCTTCTAGCTCTCTCTCTCACTCTCTCTCGCTCTCTCTCTCTCTCTACACCGTTAGTCTCCCCGTCCCCCTTGTTTCTCTCACAATAAGTTAGCATTTTTGTCTGTCTTGCCTCCATCCATGGCCAAAATCCCTCCTCCTTCAGAGTCATTTGTGATTCACCCTGCCCCTCCCTCAGATCCCGTTGGGAAATCAAAGACACCGAATAACACTCACATCACCACAGGAACAAAAACTCATACAGTCACCGCGGGAACACGCGTCCCGTCTCCACAGGAACCAATTCATTCGGTAACCAGGGGAAACAGGAGCATGATTCATGGTCTCGGTCCCCTTTGATTGGCTTGCCAAGAGGAAATGCCAATTAAGTGATGATGTGAGCCAAGCACCCCGGCTTTACATCAACCGACCTCCATGCAGGGAGGGAAGAGTTTAAACCAACTGACACACTTTTTTTGGGAAACCACAAAGACATTTGCCAGCCTGACCAATGGACAAAGTGAGCAGTTGCACACGTATGTATGAAAGGCACCACAACATCTCCCTTCAGCTCTCTCTTCCACCATGTCTGTAGGATGGCATTGTTGCAAAGTCCCAACACATGCATCCAGGCTCAGAGTGTGTGTTCTGCTGAATATGAATGCTCATCTCCCACCTGTAGATAGAAGCTAATTCAGTCTGTTAGCTTTTCCTATTTATTCCTGCTAGGAAAATACTTTGTGGAGAAATGACGTATAGGGTGCAATCAACATCATCTGCCAAGACCGTCAAAACTACACTACCTTGCCTCAGTGAAGCTAAATGAAGGCTCCTTATTGGCTACAGATTGTTGGTTCTAAAGGCCCCCATTTCATTTTGAAACACTAATATAGCTATACATACATAAACACACAGACACGCACACACGTGTGCTTGCGCAAATACTAAAAACTCAAGTGAAATGTTTGGTTATTATCTTGAAATTAGGTATTTTTCAATCATGGCCCCCCACAAAACAGACATTGTGGAACATGGAGGACCCCATGTATTAACGGGTGTTGTGGCTATACTAAATCATGTACTATAGAATTACTGTAAGATCTGCAAAAACTGCTTTTGGTTTAAACTGATGATCCACTGAGAGATCTATTATAAGAGCTTTGCTTTATCAAACATCCATTAAGCCCTGATTACACATATATTCTACTCTCTCTCCGTCAAGCTGGTTCATTTCTAAATGCATACACACTCAGCCAAATCATGACCCCACACACACACGCTATTCCTGTGTTTGCTGTAGCAATAATTAGTCGTGTTCACACAGACGGACAACTATTAATTTGATCATATTTGCGCGCGCGCGCACACACACACACACCCACACACACACTCACACACACTATCACATGCCAGTGAGGGCAGATAACCTAGGCCGACAGATGGACACGCGCCCACATACATGCAAGAGTGGGCGCAGAACGGTAAGGGTCTATAATAATCATTGTGTTAATTGACACTGCATCTAAATGGCTGTTTAGGAGGACGGCACAGAAAGTATGCTAACCTTGCCCTGATTTGTGAATAGGGACACACATACATTAATAGTGCCTGCATATGTGTGTGTGTGTGTGTGTGTGTGTGTGTGTGTGTGTGTGCGTGTTGTGTGTGAGAGAACATATTTATAATGTTTGATGAACTACTTCCGCCTGACAGTAATTATTATAATCTCGCAAAGACAGACACACACACACACAGGCAAAACAGACTCTACAGATAAGTCATTTAACAGATTTGTTCAGAGACCACACACAGGATCTCTCTATCGCTCTCGCTCACACACGAGCACACACACACACACAAGTTTACTGCACACACCAAAAGGAAAAATAAAGATACACACAATCATTCACATCGCATATCACAATCTCAATCACACACTTCCATTTCCAATTCCCTTCTAGTCTTTGAGGTGTCAAATGAATTATTTTACACATCGAGACCCCTCCAAATAATATACTGTGCTATACATGCACTTACAATACTGCATACAGACACCTTGCTCTCAGACAACTTGTAATATTATGTAAATGTGTTTATTTTTCTTGAAGAGCAGGCTTCTGCATGGCAGGCTTCATGCCCACATAAGGAATCAATGATCTTTTCCCATCATGAGCTAAATAACAGTGGCCCTCAAGCATCTTGCAGAAGTGTACGTGAGCAGTGCACGTGAGTAGTGTAGAAGTTTAAAGACCAGTGCTCTAAAACACATTCAAATTCATGGACTGTCCTCCCCCATTACTGTAAGGCTCTAGTTTCTGGCGGTAGCACTAACACATAGGCTACAATTTAGTGGTGACAATTTTGTTAGGCGTGAGGTGGTCACGCCTGAGCGTGTTCGCTAATTTCCCACATCGCCATGACATCTCTTGCACCGAAATGGGCGTGGGGGAGCATTAGAGGGTGTCAGTCAAAATCAGGTGGCATACAGCTAGTTTGGTGTCAAATTAAACCAAATAATGGGCTAGTGGCTCCGCCTAGCCAGAGCACATGTTAGCACAGATGCAGCGCTTTAGGCAAATGTGCACATACTTCACACCCGCCTCTTTTATGTTAGCCTATCCTTTCTCTTAGTGCTTTATTAGAGATCTATATGCCAATATGTGCATGGTAGTCTTGCAGAGCCAGCCTTTACGTATGTAAAGTTTGGGACACAGTGCTGCGCTATCGTTGCACTGGAAACGTATACAGAGACGTACTTGTGAGGGACAATGCAAACAGCCAATGGATATTGACAGTATTGCTGAAAGACAGAGAGAAAGTGTCAAGCTTACGTTCAGCACAGAGTTGCTTATGTGAGGTAGTGCTAATGAACGCAAGAGGCTGAGACTACTGTATGTGTATGGTGACACACATGAAAATCAGTTTCCACCTGCAAGAAACCTTTGTCAAGCCGGTCTAAACTTATGCAATTCATTAGGAAACTGGTTCATTACAAATCTAAAAAGCCAAGTTTACGACAGCACTCACTGCTCAAAACTTGCTCGAATTGAAACATTAACACTTAATTACATGTAATTAATTAAATTGCAGCACGCATTTGCTAATTGCTACGCATTGTCAGATCTCTGTCATGGCAGAAGTGTAGCAAAAGTCACATATACAAATACATGTGAATTAAGTCAGAGTTGAAATGGATGCCTTGTCTGTATTTCCAGCTGTTGGAGGAGCATGCTACAGTACTTTTCAACCACTAATGTCTATGAAAACATTGACATGTTTGTCTAACCATGTTCATGCATGTAAATGTTACAGACATGATTGAGCACACATGGATTGAGATACATTATGATTGGCACGTTATCATTTGATAATTTATTATTTTTAATTCTATTTATTATGCATCCCGGTATATACCGGATAGTACAAACCCCGTGGTGTACGCATGTAGGGCCAGGTATTGTATAGATATGAGTAAGTCAGTAGGATTAAATGTTCATCTAATGGATTCCAGTGAGACACCAGGGCATGACCACCAGTCACACACTCATTAAATCATAATTATAACCTGCCAACCCCACCACCACCATCACCCTCTTAGACAGACAGACGTTGATTAACAGGGCAAAAGGAGTTCTAGGGCTTGCAACGGTTAAAGAATAATTGAACATAGTCATTGAGTGGCACCTGTCAAATGTATACACACAGTACTGTATAGGGGTTGCTATTAAGTCTTATGGCAAAATAATAATAAAAATATACTATATACTATACTATATACAGTATATAAATATACTAGAGAGAGAGGGAGAGTTAATTAGAGATTATATAGTAAGCCTTCAAGATGGAGCATCTTTTAAATAAGTGCAGAAAGAAAAGGATTATTTCTCCCTGGGTTTCTGTTTCAGCTGTGAGTGTGTATGTGTGTGCATGCATTAATCCCACCCTACCATCTCTTCTCTCTCCAGTGTGATACACAGTCACGCTGTGAAGACACATGCGCTATACAGTACCACTTAAATATCTGCCGAATGCACAAATGCAACGTACAAACAAACATGCACGCGACTAAACAGATGTTTGCAGGGACATCACAGGCCCACACACATACACATATACGCACACACACGCAAATCCATATTTTCAATCCTAGATGAGGAGTAAGGGAAACATAAATAGTTAAGCGCATACACATCAAACTCCCACGCGCCACAGAGTCAAAGCAAAGAAGACATGCTGTCAATAATAAGTTTAAATGCATGCAAAGCACAGCAACACAAATTTGATTTGTGTGGCCTGTGAAAAGCGCAGTGGGAAAAGCTAAGCATTCTGTTTATGGCGGTTAGGAGATTAGACTGCAAAACTTCAATGCTCCCATGGAGGCATCCTAAAACGCCACGAGAGTAAACTGATTTTGAGATGGAAGGGGGTGAGGTTTAAAACATAATCACTGGAGCTAGTGGTCGCTGTTCAAAAACAACAATTAGCTAAGTTTAATGTAATCATTTAGGAGACATTTTTATGTGAATAGAGTTCAAATGTATTAGATAGTGGTTACAGGAGATACTACATACTGTATATAGGCAATACAGTATGTTCGGCATCTTGCTTAAAGCCATACTGCTTTTTTTAAACCCTTGACACTTTTTTTAAACCCTTGACCCTTGACCCTTTTTTAAACCCTTGACCCTTATAATGAATAATTAATAAATAAGTTTAAACCTAAAACTGGTTTTGGTTTGTTTCTCGTTCCTCTACTGTAAGAACATTATGGCTGTCATTTGGTGTGCACATTAAATTGTTAGTGTTATTATCATCATATTTGATTATTTTACTTCATATCTCCTTATTTAGTAAAGATCAGTGTGTACAACAAAACATATTTTTGTTCTGCTGTGATGTTTGTGACCCAGAAGTTATCGGTACCATTTTGTTTCTTTAAACTTTAGCAGACACTTCTGTCGGATGGATTTCCAGGGATATAATTTATGTTCTTTTTGGTGCTAAAAATTTCTGTTGACATTAACCTATTCAGAATGCTATTTTTTTCACTATTGTCATTCAAGTTGTGTGTGTGCGTGCATGCACACAGGTGTAGGCTACTTTAAATGTGCACGTGCGTGTGTGTGTGTTTGTGTGATCATGTTTCAGAGGAAACAATAACTGATATACAGTAAATGATTTTCAGCCTCCAGGGACAAAGTAATCCATTCTACTGAGCAGGTATCAGAGCAGAACATTTTTAATCAGCGCATTACATCAATGTCTCTCTTCCGCCCTTGTTCTCTTGCCATCTGTCTCCCTCTATCTCTATTTCTCTTTTCACCTTTGTCTGTGTTTATTCTTATCTTACACATCTTCTCTCCCTGCGTTTACAGTGTCTCTCCATTTCTCACAGTAGGAAATAAACCCCATTACCAACACCAAGGCACTGTCATCCACTGCTGAGTAATTAGAATGGGTCAAACACACAAGAGAGAAATGTCCTAAAGGGACCAATAAGTAATAACTTAATAATGACAAAATTACTTTACTATGTGTGAGAGAGAGAGAGAGAGAGTGAGCGAGAGGTGGGGAGTGGGGGGGACGACCAGGTATATACTTTGTGACGACAGCCTTGTTGTTGTTTAAAAAGGCCGGCAGAGACAAATATGGCTCCCGCCAGAAGACAGGCTGTGTGGTCACTGTGAAACGTCTCGACCCAAATACACGAAATACCTAGCGTCATGAAAGCAGCCGGATCATGCAAACTGAAAAGGCTTCAATATGCTTCCATATGCTTGGTCATATGCATCGTATTGGCAGCTACAGGCATGGTTTAGGTTAGGGATGGCACCGATACGATACTGAGATTTGAAATTGGTCCGATACTGACTTATTAATAACCTAACTTAAACTTTAACCACTCAAACTATGCATCCATTAGAACATTGTAAAATGTCCTTATATTCATATAGCCCATGATACATTACGTTTTACAGAGTTATGAAAGCAATGTTCAAGCCTGATGGTTCCTTACACAAAACAAGATTCTCTTCCTCAGTCACAGTGAGGCTTAATTTAACACTGGTATCGAATTGGTACTCGTATCGGCCGATACCCAAAGTACAGGTATCGATCGGTATCGGGACTGAAATGTTTGGATCGTACTATTCCTAGTTTAGGTGTGATGTTAGCCTGTGATAGAAAATGTGATAGAAAATGATGGATAGGTTAAACCTCATTTGAAAGAAAAAGATTTCGAAAGCTCCAACCAAGGCCAACTACTGTATTCTCCTTAGGAGAGGTCGGTCAATGCTGTAGCCTATAGCAACACATTGCATGACAGCCTGTCTCTCAACATGAGAGACTGTGAATGACGTGTCCTTTGCATAACTCTGCATGTCTTCACGTCGTTAAAAGGATCATGTCAGTATTGCTAAAAACTGTATATGTTTATGAATTCCATGTACTGTATCTTGTATACATGTTTATGTTGCTGTTGCTTTAGCTACAATCAAAATGCACTTATTCAATGAATGTGAACAAAGCATTTTCATGATCGAGAGGGAGAGAGAGCGAGAGAGAGAGAAGTAGAGAGAGAGTGACAGAGAGGTAGAGAGAGAGAGGGAGTGTGTGTGAGAGAGAGAGAGAGAGGTAGAGAGACAGGTAGAGAGAGGAGGAGAGGGAGAGAGAGAGAGAGATAGAGAGGGAGAGAAAGGGAGAGAGAGTTAGAGAGGGAGAGAAAGGGAGAGGTAGAGGGGGAGAGAGAGAGTTAGAGAGGGAGAGAGAGATAATTCCAAATAACAGCAGGTCCATCATCCGTCAGGCCACATATCAGTGTCACGCTATGCTTCATATTGCATCACATGAGGCAAAGCTACTGTATAGTCTTTACTATTTAATTACATTAGCAGAGAGACAAGTGACTGACATTTACCTTGAATCACCTTTGCTCTGCTCTCAAATTCTAGCGTTGTTGTGGTGGCGATTGTCATGTTTTGCTTGGAGTCAGTTCCTTGTGGAGATACTGTACCTTCAAGTGAATAAAACATTTAATGATTGCATTTCTGTGGTGGTCCAGACCTCTAGAAGAGTTGTTTGGCAGGAATATATGCTCTGTCCAGTTGCCCTATGGATTCTACTGTAATTCAACAAGACATAGACTATCTCTGCACCAATATGGTTCGGAAGAATACATATTATAGAAAATGATATAGAAAGAAAGAAAGAAAGAAAGATTGGGTAAAGAAGCTCTGATCGCATCATGACAGAGTGAAGGAAGTGCATCATAAGTGCTCATATGTCCCACCAATAAGATTCAGTGTTGTCAAAAGAGGATCAACCTACAGTATTAGGTTTCACTGATAAATGTACAAAAACACAGTACAGAAATATATCAGTATAGAGACATAAAATGCTTTAAAGAACAGAGAAAAATAAAATATGTGAGCAGATATGTAATGTTAATGGCACTTCTTTAATTTGACAGCTTCCAAAACTGAAAGTAATGGGTCATCAGGTAAATATGTATTTTAAAAATGTATTTTAAAGTAATAATGGTCGCTGACAATTTAGATTAAATTCAAGTTGGACTGCAGTAAAATAATGTACACATTTTAAAATACTGTTGTTTGTTTACTGTTGTTTGAGAGTTGTTCAGAGAACACATCCTTTAGGCACATCCAAAGACAAAAACGTACTTTCTTCAATAGACTGCAGCTTCAATAGCATTCCATACATACATACTGTACATACATACATTCATGCATACAAACAAATATTTACTCTTCAGGCGCAAACTGCATTTAGGGTGTGTCCAAATCCTCTTCTGCTATTTTAACAGTGAATAAAATGGTTGTTGCACCAGGCGCATGTTTCAAAATGATTGTACTTTATTGGATGTACTTGTACATACAATAAACCAGAGTGTCATTTCCCAATCCCATTAAAAATCCTGGCGCGCTTGCACCTTGGCGGATAGCTCTTATTCAGTATGGAAATACCCTGATCAAATGTACCTTTAAAGGTAAACAGAAGGTTACATAATGCACAGTTGTTTAAATTCACAATCATTTATATAAACGTTGCTTTATTAGGGAAGAGGAGTGCTATAAATTAAGTTGAGCATGATAATGGCTTCTCACCTGCATTATCATACAAAGTCAATTAAATATTCTGTGTTTTGCTATATATTTTCAAAACAAACCCCTGACTGACAGCAATGCTAAGGAGCTTAGCAACAACAAATAAGAGTGCTAAGTACTAAGAGTATAGTCATAGTATTTTGATAAGAAATGAGGACGTGGAGATATAAAACACTGCCGTCAATACACATTTGGTTTAAGCTAAACGTGGCCTGTGAATGCTCGGTCCATTGCTTGGTCGATGTCCTCATGGGCCACTTCTGGCTCCACACAGCCCCCTCACACTGTCACCACACAGATTAAATAGCCACTGGGAGAACTGAGACCAGGTGGCAAAGGAGAGAAACAGATACGGTATGGAGATAAAAGAGGGCAAAGTGAGGAGCAGTGGGATATACTGTACTGTAGTGTCGGGTGTGCCAGAAAGATTACAATGCATGTACTGTAATCACCATTAAAAGATGTTCCTTTATATTAACTTGTAAACGTACTCACTGCAAGACTTTTTGTATTGAAACATCTGCTGAATTACCTATCTGTAATTCTAATGAAATTGAAAAAGTTATCTTGTGGGTGAACAGAAAAAGCGGAGTGTAGAGAGAGGCTATGGAGATGAATATGAATGAAAGACAAACACAAACTGTAGTCACCTTAAAATTCCCTAGATAGCTGTCATGTCTACAAAACACACCCACACACAAATGCAAATGTACTTTGCATTTACGTTCATTTGTAGCAGCCCACACAAGAAAAGTTCGAAAATGTGTAACCTCATAGCAACACAGTGTTCAGCATGCATACAAAAAAATGTGTTTAGTTCACTCGGCGAACATGGCTGTAGGGAGCACATACTCTGGTGTGGGAGGGCTACGCGCTTCCTGTTTTAAACTATAAGCAGCAATGTTTTTGCAAAACAGATTTGAACCGAAAGGGTCATCCCATGCAGGCAAGTGTGAAATGTGAAAGCTAAGCACAAGGTGTGCAAAAAACCAAAAGCTCTTCCGATGGGATTGAGACTTTGCTGACGCAGGTCAGTTCTCAATATCTCCTAAACTACAACTTAAACAATACAGTTACTTTTTTAACACGGTCCACCACACACATTTCCAACAATTAGGTTCACATTTACACAGTTCTGTGACAGACTGCTGGTACAGTATTTTGACCCAGGCTGCCTAAAGACCACAGAAATAGCCAGGGACAATAGGGACAAGGGGCTCTTTGATGGTGCTCAGCAGTGTGTCTGTCACATGCTTAACAAAGCCTTCTGGTGTCCTTATGGAGGCCAGTGAAATCTGCTGTATCAGCATCTAGGTGAAGGTTCACAGCCTCCACCACACAGGCAATAGAAGATGCACAGGCGTAGAGATGACATGCGTCAGTAAAAAGATGCTGCCATCTCTTAGACTACCTAACGAATAAATGTGCAATTTAAAGTAATTCAACTGTATTTGTTTTGATGGTGACTACAGTATCTACTCAGTCTATTATGACCTTTGTCACAGTATTTATGTTCCCAAAACTTTGAGATAAGGTTTTTTTTGAAGAACGTTTTCCTTTCTTCTTTTTTTTAACAGGGTTTGTTTTTTGTTTTGCCTTATAGGAATGCCACCGTTTTCTGGAAGGTATAAGGACAGGCAATTGCAGACTGCAGCATTGCAGAGACTTACTTTTTCATGAAGGCTGTTCAGTTTGTGCTGATGATTAACATACAGCCATCCTCTGCGTAGACGTAATGGCATCTGCCAGAGGGATCTTTCTCCCTGTAGAGGTGAAGGCCATTCTCCAGAAGGAATAAAAAACTGGATCCATAAGTCTAACCACATTTAAATGCATTCGATGACATAATACCCTCTAATAGTACAAATATTTTTCAGACAAATTTAGCGTTATACGTGACTAACTCAAGTCAAAGGGAAATGCTGAATACAGGAATTTGACTATGGTTCATCAGATACATAAAAAAAGACATATGGTGTGTTTCATACTTTGTCAATGAAACAAAATGAAAGAGGAATGCAGAGCTGCGTAAAGCACAAGGCTGGTGCTTTTGAAGCTGAATTTATAGAAACGTATAAATATGTTTTAATCTGTGAACAGTGCTCTACATAACATCAATGCAAAGATTAAATGGCAAACAACAGGTGAAAAGTGAAATGTAATTTATTGCTATCACATTGGTATCACACTACTCAGCCTCCCTGGTAAAGTCTACTCTAAGGTGCTGGAAAGGAGGGTTCGGCCTATTGTCGAACCTCAGATTGAGGAACAACAATG
>JAODUK010001883.1:0-20866 GCA_027564635.1 Typhlichthys eigenmanni
ATACTACCACAGTTGCTGTATAGGGACGGATACTGTAGTGGAATCAGGTTATACTACCACAGTTGCTGTATAGGGACGGATACTGTAGTGGAATCAGGTTATTCCGGCTACCCTGAAAGCAAACTTAGCAATAAGGTAGCTATATGTCACATGCTTCTGTTCTGCCATTATTGGCTAAGTGGAAGGTGCCACACTGCTACACACAATGATTTAGTTGTTAAATGTGTTCTGCCCCTTCTTCAGACTAGCTGTTAAAATTGAGTTTCAGCCAGTGTCTTTGGAAGTTTCGCTGGAAGTGTTATTGCTCAGCAGATAGGAATGGAGCATACTCTATCCACACCCTTGTAGTTGTATTGTTTGTTTATTCTACTCAGCTGGTGTGTTTGGCAATAAAGACCAGGGATGTCCTATTTGGTAATAGTAGACATATTTGTCACTTTTTGGTACATTTATTTGAAAAATATCATAATTATTAAATGTATATCTTCATTATAAACAAGACCAATCAAATGCTAAAGAGAATGTTCATAAACGTCAAGAAATAAACCAGACATCACTGCTGATTAATACATGTTCAAAATAAAATGACTTGGGCCCATTTCAATATCATTGCAATCATCCATCTGCAGCTAAATGAGCTACATTTAGTTTTTCTTTCAAAATCACTCACTTCAAAACCTTTTTTTAATTCAGTTATTCTCATTTGTCTTGTATTCTGTGTATAATGTATTGATTGCATCAATCATAATTCTTAACTGCTCAAATGTGCTATCGTCATTTCTAGGCTTTTCTGTCACAACCAGCATTCCAAACGTGCAGGTCCAAGAGAATCAAGGTGAGCAACAATACATGTAAACTATTGTTCATTATTACAGTTATATTTGTGCAAGTTTAGATGTATCCATGAACACATTATACAATACGTCGTCATGATTACAGCTGGCTGTTACATTTTAACAATGTCGTAGATGTTGACATTTGAATAAGATTTCTCATTGCTATTATAATAGTTTTGAAGAAAAGTATCTGACATGGGGTTAGTTTTATAAACTTTACAGTTTATAATATGAATGATGTGTTGAACTAGTACAAACATTTAATATAAGCATACATTATAAGAAGTAGGCCTATTTCTGGAATTTGTGGAATGGTACAATACTTTTAGTAGTACAATGACATTGTGAAACAATCTATAATTTTATTTTTTGGGATATCTCATAGTTGAAACTCTGCTATGGCTATTGGCATGGAGAACAGGATGATGATTCCTAATTGAATGATCTGTGGGACTTTTTGTAGGAAGTTATGTAGACTACATAGAACTATGCAGACTACACAGAGCACACTTTTAGCTATTGGGCCTCATGCAGCAACATTCTCTTATATTTCTTAATTTTCTGTACAAGTCAGCTCCCGATGCACATAATGTTTTTTTCTTGCCCATGTGTGCTGAATCGCAGTTAATGGTAGTAAGCGCTTGTTTATTAGCATATACTGTAGGAGACACCTTAACACTACAGGTGTATACAGGCAGGTGTTGTGCACACAGCCATGTGCAAATACTCTGGTCCATTTAAATCTGACACGGCTCTATGTCTGTGTGATCTCTCAGAACGTGCTCTCCGCAAAAGGCCTCTATGGCCGAAGCATTTAACAGTAGTATGTTGTTATGGAAACTCAATTGTTAAGAACTTTCACACAACCTGAACCTTTTTTGTGGTTTAAAAACATAACATTTGCAACAGTTGTTATAAATGAAGTTCTACTTCACGTGGCATCAGCCTGCAAATGTGTCAGGACACCAAGCTTAAATGTTGTTGAAATAAGTAGGTGGATCTCTCTCACCATTGGGCATCTGACTGTAAATGACGTCAAACTCTGGAGGAAGCTGACCTTTATCAGTATGCCAGGGCATGCTAACCACTCTCCAGTGGCCTTCAGTAAGCATAAGGGGGCTGTCCCCTTATGCTACACTAGTAATCACAACGAATAGACTCAGAAACATGCATATTACTATCTATGTTTAATGTAGCAGTGATTCAGTATCCAGTGATTTCCTGCTGAAACTAGTACATTTCCACCACATATGAAAGCCACTCAGAAGCTGAGTGCTCGCATCTAAGAGTTAATAATTTTAATTGGATAAATGGACCAATAGTATTTAATTAGCCCACACATGCATAACTGAGTGTAAGTGTTTCTGTTATATTTTTGCAGTGGCACCACACATTAGCATGGCAATGACAGTTTTCCACAAATAAGAAATTGCAATTAATCACCTTTTTCTTACAGTATCGCAATGTATTTACTCGTGGCCCCTGTATTGTGATGCGTATCGTATTGCCAGATTTTTGCCAATACACAGCCCTAATCTTCATTTTGCCTAGAGTGCAATGCTAATCAACTCAACTTTGACCTAAATACGCAGCCTCAACTGTGTGTGTGGGGTTGTGGTGTTTTGGTTAATAAATAAAAAAATATATATTATAAAGTAGTTGTGGATAAGGTTGTCTAGGTTAATTGACATGTAAACATTTCAACTGTCATTTCAGGGGCTGATCTTACATGCAGTTATACACCTGACTTTGGGGCCGATGCTAGACTCGAGTGGAAGTTTAAAGACTTAAGAGGCTCACAGACCTATGTCGTTTTTCATGGACAAGTCACAGGTAAGTCACAACATGTATAAATATATAATAAAAATAAATAAATTTCTCTCTCAACTTAATTGCTCTTCTGCAGAATCATTTGCTGGCAGAGTGGCGTTGTTAAATGGTAATCTGAGATTCAGCAAGGTGACCCGTCACGATATTGGGGAATATGACTGTGAAGTGTCTGGCAATGGTGTGTTTAAGGAAACCATAGTGACCCTAGTTGTTCTGGGTAAGCAGGATTTGCATGTCTAACACAATGTTACAGTCACTTCATATAACTTCATATACCAGTTAGAGTGTCAACAGTCCCACCATAACCAGTGCAACAAAATGGCCACCAGTCTAGACAGGGAGTTGTATTCAATGGTGTTATGTTGTCCCCCCAGTGCCTCCTTCTGTACCAATATGCCGAATCCCCGCAACGTTGACGACAGGCTCCAAAGGCATACTGTCCTGCCATGACGGGGAGGGATACCCCCCTCCCACATACAACTGGTACAAAGATGGCATCCTCCTTCCGGCAAACCCCAGCCAGTTTGCTGCCTTCCAAAATGCCACCTATAAATTGAATGCCACGTCTGGCCACCTGGTTAGCTACTCATCGCCCAATGCCTTTACACAGTCTACACGGATGTTAGTAGTTTGACCTTGGTTTCATTCTTAAACAAACATACTCTGTGTTCGCTTGCTTGTCTGCTCCCTGTAGGACTTTCTGCCTGCCACCCTGGCAGACTCAGGACAGTATTACTGCGAGGCTGTCAACAGCGCTGGCCCTCCACAAAGCTGTGCGGCTGTGAAAGTGGAAGTTCGTAAGTGCTGCACTGCTGCTTAAGTCCCTGATATACTTGCTTTTGTGCAACGCGTACACGTAGACAAGCGGCTGTGTCGCGATAGAAATCGGTCATATACTTGCCTGCGTACCTTGCGTGGGCTTTGTTACGATATGAGCGGTGTTCGTCACATTGTTTGTAACTATTTAGCACTTCTACCAGGGCTGTGTAGAAGTATCAGGTTATTACAGGGGGACCGCACAGTCTGCCTGTTTCGATTTGAGCTTGAAGTTAGAAAGAATGACTGACCCTGCCTTTCATCATATTCTCAGACTTTATATGACTATAAGGACTTTGATATGCTTCCTACCATATATTCTTATTGGAACTATTTAAAAATATTTTCTCAATTTAGCTATTTGGATCTGAAAATAATTTTTTTTCTTAATTTAGCTAGTTTGACTTTATTTCTTCACTTCATTTAGTCTGACATAGGTATTTCTCCATGCTTGCTCACTGCAGTCATTTCACTAATAGTTAATATATCAACCTAGCTAGCAGCTAAATGGTTTGATGTGCCCTGCGTGACGTGATTGATTCATGACATATTGACGGGATGTGTTACAATCAAGTTAGAGGTTTTATTAGCCAAATACTTGAGTGGTTAATGGACACAATGGCCCTCATTTATGAAATGTGCTTACGACAGCAATCTGTGCCAACAATAATTTCCACGCAAAGGTTGGCATTTATCAATCTGGACCGATTTGATATTTGGACATGAGCGGTGGTAACGTTCAAATATCACGTAAAGTCTCAACTCATTTACGCAAGTTAACACGGTGTTACTTGATTTGATATTTATTTGCCTCTAAATCCAGGATATTTAAGGGTGTGGTATTTAAATGATGCCTGTTTTCCATCACCACATTTATCAGCATGTGATCATACGCTTGTTTAG
Source organism: Typhlichthys eigenmanni (assembly GCA_027564635.1). Taxonomy (NCBI): domain Eukaryota; kingdom Metazoa; phylum Chordata; class Actinopteri; order Percopsiformes; family Amblyopsidae; genus Typhlichthys; species Typhlichthys eigenmanni. The sequence goes on from JAODUK010001883.1 coordinate 4,386, forward strand.
CGAGATACTGTATCGTAAAATGAATTCTGTGCTCAGATTTTTTTTTTTTTTATTGGCGCAAATAGTTGCCATGTTTTCAAATGTATACATTTTTTTGCAACCCCACTTTGAGAACCAAGACTGCTGTAAAATGCTTTGTGTGGCCAAAAGGTTAGAAAAGCTATGTGTTGGCAGGAGTCTCAATAGGTTAAACTGTTGGTTCACTCTGTGTACGTAGTGCGATTTACACAGTATTCAAACCTTCCATCTTGTTTATTGTATTACAGTATCTGCTTCACTGTGCGAGTCTTAACCCGGAATCCCTGTGCTTGCTTTGTTTAAGGTGATTTTAATACCGGTGGCGTTGTGGCTGCTGTGATAATTGTTCTGCTCCTGTTGATCTTTCTGGGACTTGCTCTTTGGTATGCCAACAAGAAAGGATACCTGCCCAGTAAGTGTTCATACAGTTATTTATATTAACATAGTATTATGAGCAATATACGTAATTGTCATTGCTTACTGAAATTTTCTATGGAAGCATTATACAACTAGTTGTAGAAAATCTTTCACAGACCGGCCTATAAAGGAAAGATGTTTACATTATACTGACATTCTATTGGTTCAGTTTCTTTGTATATGCCCTTTTACTAAGGGTGCGTTCAGTGGACTGAACGTTCAATTAACTTTATCGCTGAACGACCTGTTCTCTCAAACGTTCTTTAACTACTCTCAAAGCAGTTTGCTATGTTTAATGGGCGTGGTGAGTGTGGCTAAGTGACGTGTAGGAAGTGTAGCCGCCTATTTTCCAGGTTGTTCAGCCCACAGTCTATATGGACAGCCCAACTACTCATCCTTTTGTAACCTGCTGTTCAATCCACTTCCGTTCATTGAACATGTAGCAAACGGTCACCATCTTGAACGCAGGGTAAATGTCAAAGTCGGATGTATTAATATAGACCTAAATCACATCAGTCTCCCAAGGGATGCACATTCCCACAGTCCACAAGACTGCATAACTCAAGTATGCAATACATTGATTATGTATGCCAAAGTTATACTGATTATGCGTTATTGTAATTGTCACCATTCATTGACTTTTGTATCTATTTTTCCCTTCTACCACCCCCTCCACTTTGCAGAAAAGAGTGAGAGGTAAGAGAATATTTGTGAATCTGCATCATGTGTATTGGTGACTAATGAACTACATGTTCCTATCATATTACTTGTAGAATTAGAGTTGGCCCTCATTTGTTTCTGCCATTACAGCAAATCAAAGCCAGCTGCTGTTTATCAGCCTGCAGCTCCGTTTGGCGGTGGTGATGAAGATGTAAGTTATTTTATTTGTAATTTTATGTACATTTTTCATGTTGTGAGAGAAATGTAATCGTTCTATTTGATGTTGTCTTAGGGGGAGTTCAAACAGAAATCATCTTTCGTGGTATAGTCTACAGGAATACCAGACGTCTGAAGAAACATTCATGAGCTTCTTAATCTCTTGTGGCACATTGGAAACGTGTCAATTTTTGATACTAAGCAATTCAATCTTGCTTTTTTGGGGGGTTCTTCTGTATCAAGTATTGATACAGAAGTTCATGTTGGCCTGATAAAGAAATTGTTGAAGCAAATACCATTGGGATTATTATTTGGGGAATTCATTATGTAGGCATCTATTATTTTGTAATGGATGTCTATCATGATTCAACCTATTTTGCTGAAGTTCTGAAAATGTGGTAATTCATGTGTAGTTAGAAACTATTAGCCATTGGATGTTCATTTTAGAATTTGCATTAGAAGCTAAAATCAGATTGTGCTTTTTGGTTAACATGCCTGTAAATAAGGTTACATTCCCCCCCAAAGTAAATGGTCGTATGTAAACGATGTGTGTGTGTGTGTGTGTGTGTGTGTATATAGTAGAAAATGTATTAACGCAACTGACGTGAAAATTGAAATCCTTTCATCATTACTTTTAGATTGACACTTGTTTATTTTAATTTACTTAAGTAAGTTTGAATAGTAGTTTGCATTATATTGTATGAACTTTTGAGGTGCTTTGAGCTTTTTAATGTTTAGAATAGAAAGTTTTTGTGTAATCAAATGTATGCACTGGGAAGAGTAATGCTGCAAAACGTGTAGGCTACTTTTAAAACTACTAAAGAAATCTTACAGAGAAATTCTGGATAGCTTTGATATGGATCTCATTTTTTCATCTCTTCCAGCTTTGGCGGTAGTTTGTGACCAAAAGAAATCAAACAATGCGATGAGTTCTGGTGATCTTTTGGGTATTTTGTTGTTTTTTGATATCACTTTTACAGGTATGTGGCAGTTGAGCTCTGGATACATAGTCACACAACGAAGGAATCACAGGGCTACATGCAATGTCCTAAACTCATTTGTGAAGTAGGTAGGCATGTATTTCCTGGTAGCAGGGAAGAATTGCATCTGTCATGTTTTTATATATTAAATCTGTTTGTCAATTATTGCGTATTGTAATTTTAACCCCCTCTGAGTCATCTAAAATGACATGTTTTCACATGGTACTATTTGTATCGTGGTTGAAATTCTATAATTTATTGCTGCCTTTATGGCAGTAGCCTATTTCTCCTCTGCAGGCACATTTTCCCCCCAATCTCTCAGCTACAAACTGTAAATTAGTCATCTTCCAACAAATACTAAGGTCATATTATAAATCGACTTTCAGATATTAACAGATTCCATTGTAATGTAGCTAGCTAGTTGAAGCATTATTTGATATAATCTACTATAAATATTTGATAGACTATGATTTTAGCTTTCGATACTTGTTTAATAAATATGTACTTTACATTCATATTTTGTCGCCTGCTTTTTAAGAAACCTTTTGTGAACAGTTGCCTTTCATAATTCAGAGGGTAGCTATACTATACCTTTAAGAGGTTTCAATTACATGGATGGGAACATCAGCTTATCGTGCTGGAGAGGTTTGTGTGTCCATGTGATCCTGAAAGCTGTGTTGTCTGGAGCCTTGTGCTCCTGGTAGGGTCTCTCAAGGCAAAGTGGTCTCAAGGGAGGGGCCAGACAAAGAATAGTTAAGAAGACCCTTATGGAAAATGATTCAAGAGGAGAAGTTACCCTGCCCAGAGGAAGCCCTAGGCCCCCATCTGGAGCCAATCCCAGAGGGAGAGCTTGGTGGCGAGCGTCTGGTGGCTGGGTTTGCCACGGAGCCCAGCCGGGCACAGCCCAAACAAGCAACGTGGCACCATCCTAGCTTCATCCTATGGGCAAACAACTCGTGGGATGAACCATGGGGGTCAGGTGCACTGTTAAATGGGTGGCAGAGAAGGTCAGGGACCTTGACGGACCAGACTGGCTGGTTCTGCAGACGTGGAACGTCACCTCACTTTGGAGGAAGGAGTCAGAACTGCCAATGGCGCTACCATTTAGATCTGGTGGGGCTTACCTCTATGCACAGTCTTGGTCCTGGAACCGTTCTCCTTGATAGGGGATGGACTTTATTCTACTCTGGAGTTGCCCAGGGTGTGAGGCGGCGGGCGGGTATGGGGATACTAACAAATCCCCATCTGAGCGCTGATACGTTGGAGTTTACCCCGGTAGAAGAGAGGGTCGCCTCCCTGCGCCTACTGTTTGTTGGGGGGGGGACTTTGAGGGTTGTCAGTGCATATGCACCAAACAGCAGTTTGGAGTATTCAGCCTTCCTGGAGATCCTGAATGGAGTCCTGTATGGGGCTCCAGTAGGGGACTCCTTAGTTTTACTGGGAGACTTCAACGTCCCCGTGGGCAATGAATGAGACACCTGAAGAGGTGTGATTGGGAGGAATGGTCTAATCTAAACCTGCTAGTCATGGACTGTCTGTAACAAACACCCTGTTCGAACATAAGGATGCTCATAAGTGTTTGTGGTACCAGAGCACCCTAGTTCAAAGGTCGATCGATTTTGTGATCTTATCATTTGATCTGAGGCCACATGTTTTGGACACTCGGGTGAAGAGAGAGGCAGAGCTGGCTACCGACCACCATCTGGTGGTGATTTGGGTCAAGGGGTGGGGGAAGACTTTGGACAGACCTGGAAAGCTCAAATGGGTAGTGCGGGTGAACTGGGAACAAAAATGGGTTTTCCCAGGAGGATGGCGGGTGTCTCCCTTAGAGATAGGGTGAGAAGCTCGGCCATCTGTGAGGAACTCTGAGTAGATGGGTGAGAAGCTCTGCCATCTGTGAGGAACTCTGAGTAGAGCCGCTGCTCCTTTGCGTCGAAAGTAGCCAGTTGCGGTGGTACGGGCATCTGGTAAGGATGCCCCCTGGGCACCTCCCTAGGGAGGTGTTCCAGGCACGTCCATCTGGGAAGAGGCCTCGGGGAAGACCCAGGACTAGGTGGAGAGACAATCTCCACATTGGCCTGGGAATGCATCAGGATCCCCCAGTCAGAGCTGGATAATGTAGCTCAGGAAACAGAAGTTTGGGGTCCCCTACTGGAGCTGCTGCCCCCACAACCTGACTGGTTGTATGAATATGGATGGTTTTATTTTTGGCCTTTGCTGTAGGCATAAACCACGATTAAACATAAAATTAAAGCCTTACAAGGTGAAATAATTCAAATCAGTATCATTGATCACAATTCATTGTGACTAGTTTTCTAAGTTATTATGGTGATTTATTTTGTATTAGCTTAGCCTGTAGTTTATATAGCCTATGGGTTTTGAGTGGAAAACGAAATGGGGCCTAATCATAATGAACCGTGACAGTGTTGGGTGGTAATGTTGACAATATTCCAATTTTTATTTAAAAATAGCAGTGCCCGAGTAGCATCTTAACTTTCCGATCAGCGTGGCGTTGATAGCTAAATGGGCGTGGTTTAGGTGTGCAACAGCGAAAACGACCAGATCGTTCATCCAATCAACTGCCAAGAATTTGTTTGAAAGAACTTCAATGTAGGTTTTGATGGACTTGTGACAACAATTTTGGTCTATGCAAGGGATTAGTGTGACATCTAGTGGCAGACAAGATCACATATTTCCAGTTAAATATACCTGCCGTACCAGCCCTATGCAGTTATATAACCTCAAGAAACACTCAAGAAAAATAATTCACATTTCCAAGATAATGGCTATATCATGTAAATTAAATGACGTTTCAAAATGACTGGAGCTGCTGGAAGTGCGCATGCGGGATGTTTAATGCCACAGGAAGTTTGAGCATTTTTCATAATTACAGTTCCATAGTAATCGGAATAAATGTTTTGCTTTTCTAATCGAAACCATAATTTATGCATTAGCATATATTACCTGAAATACAGTTAGTCTGGATAAGCAGAACGCTTTAACTGCATCATTTTAAGCGCCCCGCCAATGTGTTACATTGGTATAAACTGGACTGTGTCTTTAAAGAAAGGGGTTGAGCAGATGGAGTGGCAACATTCTATGGGCTGAATTTTCTCTCTGTCAAAATCCATTCATAAATAAGACATTGAGAGGAGAGGAAGTAGGCAATAGTCGCATATTATTATCCAGTCATATAGGCTACCGAATGCAAGACACTGTTAAACACCAAACATGATAATCTCGGTCGCGGAAAACGAGTCGGTGCTAGGGCTGAGAGAAAAAGTGACTTCCGATGACTGACCCCCTTCTGATGGTTTTTACGAATGTGCGATGCTTCAGGAACCAGCTTGTTTATCAGAGCATTGACGAAGCAATGTTCTTTCCCTCCAAGGCTTTGACGTTTGTGTGTGTATTCTTCCGCTTAACCCAAACAACCCCGGTTTAAATACCGCCTACATATTTCCGATCTTCCTGAAAACGCATAAGTTCCGAAGAGCGAAATACCAATGGAAGAGTAAGTTATGGCAGCCAACGATCTCTACTCCACAGTCACCCCGCGGAGGCAGCGTCAGAACCGACCAAGTACCGTCAAACATGGATCCGGTCTGGATGTGCTGTTGTCCATGGGGTTTCCGAAGACCAGGGCGTGAGTATTACCCTTGTGAATCAATAAAGTCAACAGTATCGCTGAACACATAATATAGCTTACAAAATGCTACATTGCATTTACATTTGGTTTGACTAACTCAAAATATCACTCCCAGTAACCTAACCTACAAATCGTTGAGAGTGGTTTCAGCATGAGTTGACAAATTTGTAGTTAATTCTATGTTTTATGATGTCACTAAAAGCTTTAACAGTCTGAAGAAGGCTAAAGATGACTCAAATCTCACTCATAGTGCATAGGTTATTGAGTGCATTTGTTTATTGTAGCATATACTACAGTATGCCAACATTTAGCACAAAGAATATTATTACAAAGCATGATGAATATCTATGCCTACCCATACCTTAACTACACACAAGTTGAGCAGAATGGACTCAACAGCAGGTAAACATCAGCACAGTCAGTTAATCTCCAACAACTGTCATGTGGTTTTGCAGTTTCATTTATGATTTCTTTAAATTTGAAATAGTTTTCCAATTGAATCATGTATTAAAATGAACATGTTTGTATTACTGTGAGTAGAGAGGACTCAGCCCTACAGTGTGGGAAAGCCATGCACTTTGACTTTCAAGCCAAAACGACTGCATTTTGTAACAATGATTTTATAAAACAACACATGAATGATGGAATTCTATAATCAGCTCATGTACAATATACCTACATTTTGATAACAAGCTTTTAACATTTTTATTTGATGTTCTTACAAATAAAAAAAAATGTTTATAGTCTTCTGTGAAAATATCACAGAAGACTATAAACATTCAGGAAATGACCACATCATATTGAATGTCTACCTACCTCAAGATTTTTTAATTTATTTAATTTTTTGAGCTCAAGCTTCAAGGTTGTTGCAGTACAATAAATGCAACACTCTGCTGTCGGCTTCACCCATATCTGCTGTTTGTCAGGTTTATCATATACATTGATTTTCTGTGGTTTGTTCAGGCCAGTTCCCATGTAAGTCATCCAGAGTTCACTCAACAGGGAACATCTGTGACTTGTTAGTGAAGCTTTAGTATGAAACCCTGATTTGATTATGGTTCTTAAATAGCACCTCTAAAATCCGGGACTGAGAACAAATGAAATGAACTCAAACTCAAGACAGTATTCATGAAAACCCTTGTTGAAAAAAAAACATTCTGTCACAACAAGTCACACTAGTACTCGGTCAGCCTCACACATACTGTTAGTCATTGCGAACAGAGCAAGCATAAGTTCAAGCATGAATGCTCTGTGATGAATGTAGCTAGGCTGGCGGAGCCCTTAGGCAGAAAGGCCCATGGGGCCCTTCTGACCGATTTGCACTGCCGCCAACATGCAACCCAAAACTTAGCGTTCATTATAACAGTATAGGCTCTATAAACATGTTCAAATGTCATGTTATGCATTTTACATTGTTATGTAGTTAATCATACTTTAATACGGTGGTCATCTTATTTATTTTTATATATTGTTAACCTCCAGCACCCATGTTATTTCAACATTATCCGCTTCTTTAGGATATATTTTCCCTTTTCAAGGAGTAACAACAAGTAAGAGTGATATTAGCACATCTAACCTGTGCTGTTTTCAATACCAATTTTCCAAGATACTGTTAATATATTAGGATCATTATTATTCAGTTCTTGTTGCGGATACTGATTAACATCAGAACATGTCATGAGTCTGACCCTTTAGCTTACTTTAAGAAGAGTTAACTATATGCTTGCTCTTGTTTGGACAATCTGTTACATATGAAATTTCACATTCTCATTTTTGAGATGAGTCGCACTGAATGCGTACATTTGGAGCTTAGTTAGATGGTAAAAATAAATACAAGTTACATTAATATTTCGGTTAAATCAAGCATTTCCTCAGTAAAATGTCAATGTTAAAAATTAACTTGGTACTCATGCTGCCTCCTAACATGTATATTGGTGATCTAGATTGCTCTCAGATTTGGGGACAAGGGCTTCATTGTGTATGAAGGTCATGAGTCACTTATTGTACACATACAATCAACCTTTCTTGTAGTCTTGGTAAATCAATCTGGAATTGACTAGGGTTATTCTTGGTCCTGTGTTGATGTGCCTGTGTCCTGTGTATTACATATTCTAAGTGCATGTAGTAATTATTGACTCAAAATATTTTAGTTTATGCACCCTAATGTTTAAGGGTGTTACTTTTTGTTCTCGTATTTATTTATTTATTTCGTTGTGCTGTTTGGGAGTTAAAGCTGCATTACTTAACATTTGTACATTTTAAAATGTTTAAGCAACTTGCAGGTCAATTTTATGGTAGGATTTGCTATTGCTTTGGTTTTTGCAGTCCTTTTCTGTCCTATTCTGAACATGGCAATTTTCTGCCTGAGCATACAATACTGGCAGGGGCAGATGTACCCATGAATACACAAACCTTCACGTTGGAAGGCTGCTTGTGTGAAGACATTTGCAATTAACCACTAACAGGGTTACATCTTTAAGGCCTACAGATTTAGTCCATAAACATGCCCAAAATATACTTTGTCCTACAGGAGTAGAATCACATGATCTGTTCATCTGAGGATGTAGGCAATTTTGCCAAGGGTGATCATGAGGAGACGATTTAGGCACAAAAAAAAAAGAATTGTCAAAAAATGACATGACATTATTTTAGGAAGGTGACGATATTCAGCATAAAAAGGAAATGAACAAAACAATTGTTCCACATATAAGATCTCCACATTTAAGAATAAAATAGAAAGAAAACATTTAGTTTATTTTGATAAGACTAGACCTTTGGTAACCAGCATGTTTGTGCACAACTGTGTTGGTGTAGTTTGAACATTGCCCTGAAGAGAAGCTGTATTGTTATGGGAGCACTATGCTGCAATCCATGAGTGTGTATCTTTAAAAGGGCCTAATTTTCACCAGTTGTCAAATAGTTTGTTGTGTGTGGGTGTGGGTGTGTGGGTGTTTTGGTTAATGCAGGAGTTTAATCCTTGGATGAAATGTAACGTCAGTATGCAAAATGGCACTAAATTGCCTGATGTATTTTAAAGATTTCATTTTCTAAATCGGGAACCTATATGTGGCTCGTTGAAGAAGGCACTATAAACTTGCATTCAAAGGTTGAGAGGAAATGGCCCATTTCAGGAAGTGGTTTGTGACCTTTACGGAGTGCTTATAGTACAGGAATATGAATGTTTGAGACAATGGGAGAGGTTTGGGGGTTGTTGAAGTAGGTTTTCCACTGGTGACAATTTTTGTAGTGAACGACCACCGGACCAACTATATAACTCTGTGACCAAATCGACCTTAATCTTACAGTGAGAAATTTGTCGGGAAACTAAACAACATGAGTCTGTTTGCAAGTCTTGTAAATATTCTAAGTATATGTTTGCTGCTTTTATTGTATGGAAAGTACATTTTGGACATTTGTACTATTAGATTAGCCTGTATTTAAATGTTTTATCTGCATATCATACTAATTCAGTTAGATACCAATTCTTATATGTTCTAACTAGCACAGCACATGGACCACTTTCTAACAGCATTCCAAATAACATGAACTATGTGTCGGTGTATGACCCTGAATGCTGGTGCTCTGGAGGACAATTATCTAGACCGCTTCAGTACTCTTATTAGAGAGCATGGGTCTTCTAGTAGGAGCATCTAGATGTGATGTGGTACACTGATTTCGTGTTCTTACTAATCATCAAATAATTTCAGTTTGTGAATAAACAAATGGAACACGATGCATAGCCTAACAAAAACGGGCCATCTCCCTCGTGTAATTATGAAAACAACTGTCTGTTGGCAAAAAACTACAGCTATAACTTTGTCATAGCAGTCTTTTCAAACATGATTCAATTATTTATCACTTGCTGCTGTGGTCCTGGGACTCATAAACTATGCTTGAAATTACAGGCGTTTCATCGTAACATACATCATTATTGCATCATGTGCATTAAATTGAGCCAACTGTCTTGTGCTGCTATAGTGTGCGGTTTGCATCGTTTGGTAAACATAGGAACTATATTCTGTGCTCATGATTACATCCTAATGTCTCACAATGTTGAAATGTTATGCTCATTTAAGATCTCCACACTAACACTATAGATAGCTAAATGTTTCATTTTAAAGAATGCCTCCCTGTGGATTATACGTTGGATCACACTGGGTTAGGCTGTGTGCGTGTGCAATGATTGGAAACCACCACCAGGGGAGCATGTTTGCCAAGTAAATAGTGGGTCTGGTTACACCAGGCCAGAGCCATGGAAATAACAGTTACGCCAACGGAAGTTCAAAATTGTCAACGGTCACATGGGTCATGGAGAGGCAAAACCTATGACAAAATAGTTCCAGGAATTTTTTTTTTTTCTTTTTTTTTGATGTAGATGTAGAAAAAAAGTAGCTGAAACGGTTGTTATGGGAACCACCAGGTCTCACTACACACTTGTGATTGGTCAGCTGTCAAAAAAGCGGATGACATGGGGCGTTTTCTTGAAGTTTAACTTTTTCAACTGAAAAATAAGCCCAGAGCTGCTAAAAAAAAAGCGCCTGCGGCAGAGTTTAAGTTCAGCCTCCATGGGGCTTTTAAAACACGGTCCACTCTATTATAATGTAAAAAAGAGGCAGACAGCTTCCAAAAAGAAGTTACGTCTGAACGCGACCTTATAGTTTACTCCCTTTGTCTCCCGCATACCTCTGTGCCTTGAAAAGCTTTTTATTCATCCTCAGATTTGCAAGTCACATCCTGGATAGTTATCACTTGTATGAGAGATGATCTATGTTTAGAATAATAATACATTTATTTAGTGCATAGACAAAGGGCTTGTGTTGTCCATAAACCTCAGCCTTGTTTTATTGTGTGCTCAGTGCTAGGGGTGCACAAAATATAGAATCAGTATCGTTATTGCAATGACACGTTGCGCAATATCATATCGAAAATGTTGCATGAAGTGCAATATTCAGTTTATTTTGAGGAGCGATGCTTCCATTGGCTTTGTCTTAGTTGTGTTTGATTTAGACAGAAAAGATGTGTGGATGAGGAATTAATGACATAATGGATAATGACATAATCAAAGCTGTTGTACCAGTCCAATATGACAATCAGTTGATGATGTTTTGTTTTGATATGTTATGAATATAATTTGATGCATTTTTCCATAGTCTGTGTTTTTACTTGTATAATTATGTTAAAAAATATCTAAATTAATATCAATTTTCATGATCAATATCAAATTCTGTCAATATCGGGCATCTCCTTAGATTTGGCTGAATGAAGGTGCGAACTAGGAACGGAACGAGCATTTCTTCTGTCTCTAGGGCTCTCTGAAGAGCTCTGGGCTTGCTGCTTTCTGTGGTGTTGGTGTGATAAGTGACAGGCTATGGCGTGTTCACCATCAGCTGGTAAACAGGAAATGTTGGCTTCCCTACTGAGCTGATCCCGGGCGGGAGTGGCCTCTGAGAACACATGTTCCCAAATAGTTATTGTAATGCCTGCACTCAAATGTACACATTGCGAGTCTGATACAGGTTGACATGCATTTCTTTTAAGATTTGATCTGGCTGTGGATATATTGCAGTTAGTTCTACAGTATAAGCTTATTTAAACCGCAGCAATGCAACATGGTAAATACTAGGATTCTCTAGTCTGGGGTCCTATACAATTTTGGTTGGTTAGTATCTTTAAAGCTTGGTAAATGAAGGCCTCTCTCTAATATGATAATCTTGTAACCACACATCTGGCCCAGAGCCTTAATAACTGTAACCATATTTATGTTTTCAATATGCGTGATGATGCGCTACAGTAATGGTTGATTAAAGCAGCCATTGTCTATTGTGAATGGTGATGATTATTGTTGGTGATTTGTAGAAACAAATGAACATCTTATATATTTATGTTAGACGTGTTGCCTAATCCAGAGTGATGTTCCGTTTTTTTTTTTTTTTTTTTTTAACCCTGGGTAACCCTGAACAGGAAACGCGGTATCTAAAATAATCTATAAGGCGTTTGCTTATACCCAAGGGCTTCTTTAAGTCACACTATACATTTAGACAGTTTGTACTATATTAGCTCTGATCTAGCTAGTATATCTCCCCACCAAACCATGTTTCTCAAGTGTTGTGTTTATCTAAACATTATGCTTTATGCTTTTACATCCTGGATACATTTAGTTGGTTGCAATTATTATGTGAAATGAATGTCTGGCTAGAAATTGGCAAGTAATTTTACTAAATGTGGGGTGAATATATTCCACATTTTACAGTATAACGTTTGCACTATACTGTCAATTGATGAAATCAAATTCAACTTTATATTGTATTGTACTATAATGTGATATATATTACATTATAGTGGTATAAAATGTAAAATAAGAACAAAGTAATTTACATTTAGGGGAGAAAGAGGTAAGATGAGCCAGCCACTATATCTAAGTCACTTTAAACAAATGTTATCATGTGATCACATATTACCGGTAAAGAAGTATAGTTCACATTGGTCAATCCATTTTAGCCTCAATCACATGGAGAGAGTGGTATGCAAATTAGAGCAAAACAAATAGCTTTTGAAATGCAAAGTGAATTCATCGTTTTACAAATGTTATCAGTTTTGCGCATTCATTTAAATATATGTTTTAGACGTCATTACATGTCATTTTAAGTCAGTGTAAGCTACAAAACGTACACACAAACACACACTGACTGTGTATCACTGTTACAAGTTCATGATAATTGTATATATTATAGTGTTGGATGTAATGGATATCTAATTGTTGACTAACGCTAAATCTAAGCCACACACTACATGCTGTAGCCTACATAATAGTATACCCAACATCACAATTACACATAGCCAACATTCTTTATGTATGTAACACATAAAGATCAGTTGAATCTTAACTGAAAATGTTAACATGTTGCACAACAGAACACAAATGTGGTTTTATCTAAAAGTATGAGTTTTTGCCTTTGTCAAATTGATTGATTGATAAAGTTCAAGATCATCTCAATTGTTTAATTTTGTGTCATTTTAATGGTGACACTATTTACCCCATCCCTATGCTCATTTTACCCCTACCTTGGGGTAAGTTGTGCTATTGGACACACTTTGTTTTAGAATGGTCATTGTTCTAAAACCAGAATAATTAGATAACCTGTTATAATTTCCATAGGTGTGTGTGTGTGTGGTAACAATAGAAACAAATACACTTTTATTTAGCAGTACAATGTTCAAATGTAAAAGTAAATTAACAAAATATTAATACTTATATAGAATGGCGTTGCTGCTCTTGTCAAAAACCAGAGATAAGAACTGATCTAGTACATGGCTGGATTTTGATATTGGCCACGTCTCTACATTATGTCCGCAATCCCATCATGCAATCTCCCTCCTAGCCTGTCCTCCTCCACAGAGTACCAGATTCTCTCTCTCTCTCTCTCTCAGCCTCCCCTAATACACATCTACAGTCTATAATTTCTCCAAATCCATAGGGCAGCACAAAGGCAAAGCCTGTCACATCACAATTGACCTTTCCCAAGCCCCACCCCTTTTTGCTTGTCCTCCAATAACAGTTTTTGAATCTGACGGAACCTTCCGTCAGCTGTCTGTTTTGCTTTAATAGCTTTCTATGGTGTCCTATAGTTACAGTAACTAGGTCGGACAATTGAAGGGGCGGGGCTTGGGAAAGGTAAATTGCCTTGCCTCTATTATTCTCTCTCCGTCTGAGCAATATATATGCGTCCACAGAAACAGTGTGCCATCGTATGGGGCTGGTGGTAGCATTCGGTATTTCACGTGTGTGAATGTGCTTTATTGAGGAACCGGGTGGAAATACCTGGCATGGTGACTTTGCCGTCGCGCAGCATGTTGTGTGTTGGCCGGCCACATTGCCCTATAGCGCTAGGGCACTACTCTATCTAGGGCCCTCTCACTGGGACTTTGTCTACTTTAAAATAGCTTGTTGAATGTGAACCAGTGCATGGCACGCTCACTGATCAAATGCTAATGGTTTGGGGATTTCTCTATAGCCTACTGTAATATGCAGTGTACTATGCTGTAAATAACTAATATCTATGATATCTACAGCGGAGCGATACTGTTTTGATTTTAGCTCGAAGTTAGCAAGAATGACTAACCCTGTATTTAAGATGAGCTGCGTTTTTATTTTGTCTTGGTACAACTGTTTTCTAATGTCATACCGGTTGTATGTAGTTTACATTACGTTTTGTCTACAATTATTGAAGATAATTTCTCTAGTTTTTAATATCCACTCCAGCCTTTTTTCATCTATTTTATGTCCGCAGACTCTGCTTTGCCATGTCTACCTTTTTGATTCTTCACTTCTGTGTTTTAAGGGCTTTCTTGTTCATTATCAACACGTTACCTAAATGTCAGTGTTTCCTAATTTTGCCGCCAATTAACAGCAACACCTTTTCCTGGATGTTAGACTGTAAGCACAATTATGCCAAGAAGGTTGTGTGAAAGTGTGATACTGATGTTTTTTTAATTGTTTAAATTGCTTTGGTTTTCTGATGTGTTAATTGCAGCAGCATCCGTAATAGACGAGATTCACGGTTGCAGCTAGATGCATTGGGTGGTTGGTTGCTAGTCTAATCAGTGAGTCTATAAAAAGACTCTAATTAGATTTCAGACACACATTATGAGCAATGTAATGAGTTCTCTCATATTTAGAAAAAAAAGGTATGATTTTCATCACCATCTACATTTCCGTAATAAAATTGTCAACTCTGCCCTCATTTAAAAAAAAAATCTGATTTATTGACATTGTCAATTCATCATATATTCATGTTTCCCTAACATAATTATTTATTAATAACTTAGTCTGTGTGTAGTGCAGTGGCAGACACTGCTCTGCACTCCTTTGCCATGGTTCACCCTGTTTCCTACCCAGTTTTCAACTCTGCATATTGGCCTTTTTTCGTGCAGAGTCGTGTTTACCCAGTCCCATAGAGCAACGACGTAGCTCTATGGGATGAATATCATGCAGTGTTTTGAAACTGAAAGTAGATTTGTTGAAAGTTTGAAATGTAAGGTTTGAGGGCTGGACATCTTTGAGAAAAGGTTTTGCAAGATGGAAACTACCTCAATGCTCACACAGTTGCGAGTCACGTGATTTCTGGCAGCTTTGTTTTGCATCTCTCGTTTTACACACTGAACCTTTTGACAGTATGAAAAACATGATGATTTATAAACTGAAGCATGTGCCTTAGTGGCAGTGTTGTTTAGCTCTTAACCCAATCAACCTAAGACCCTATGTCTTAAGGTGGGATTGATAGACAGCTCCACCAATGAAGCGCAAAAGACATGTGGATCAAAGCCCTACTGGGACATCTGTGATATAGTCTACTACTTTGAATCAGGTGTGTTGGAGCAGGGAGACACCTAAAACATGCTGGCCACCGGCCCTCCAGGACCAGGATTGCCCACCCCTGGTCTACTGTGTTCTTTCAGGTTGCAAAATGGGGAGTTTGGCTGTGGGTTGAACATTAATATCTACAGCTTTACTGCTGTTAACGTTGTTGTTTAAGTTAATATGGCTTGCTTTACTGCTGTAGATTGTTGACTTTCAGCTATACGGATGCACATGATTTCAGTACGATGATTACAGTATGCACCTCTGTTTGTGCTGCAGTAGTGCACTAAACCTGCTCCAACAGCTCTGTCAACATGTTCCTATTTTAAATGACGTTGATTTAACTTCGGAATGAGGCAGCATGCCTCTCAGGTGAAATAAGATGGTAATGAAGGCAACATTTGCTACTGGTATTTAAAAGTGATGATGACCAGTACAAATATGTAAAACATCCTCAACAGGTTTCACATATGGGCATTCACCTTTGATGAACATAATTGAGCAGCAATCGCCATGCCTATCAAACATCTCCTCTACAATGTTGGTGTAATGATCAGAATCGCTGTAAAGAATTTTTTAAAAACATACAAATTTTTATATATATAATTATTTTAACATTACTAAGACAATAACATAACACTTCCCATGAGTTTTGCAAGACTGACATTTCCTGGTTGTTTGGGGACAGCCAGACAGTCCAGACAACAGACAATGTGGTGGAGCAGTTTGTCAATCAAGTTTCAGTGTCAAACCTGCTAGAAATGATGACTCGTAAGAGTGTGTGTTGCAAGTGTGGGTATATCTCCAAAAAATGGATGTTGTAAACACAGCTCTGAAACGCGTCTGCAATACGCATTTGCCATTTTGAAACTCAAGCTTTAACGTTTCAAATCTTTATTTCCCTGACTTATACGCACCAGTTTTAATATCACTGGTTTCAAAGAACGGAAGAACAGTGAAATTGAAAATGTGTTTGAGAAAAACTGTAGTGCTGCGGAATGAAAACTCAAAGAGACACCGAGCTTCAGCTTTTCCGTGCTTTTTTCTATTTTATTCCTTGTTCTGAAACGGGCAGGATATTCATCCCATAATAGTTCAACTAACATGTTCCAGGAGAGACAATTGATTTTGGGCCTGTTGTTCTCGCTATCTCTCTAACTCTCTTTCTCCTTGGGGGCGGGGG